>SNQJ01S0049105.1:44326-75541 GCA_010110895.2 Picea sitchensis | reverse complement strand
ATAATCCTATAATAAATCCAGACCTTGTAGAAGTATATGGTAATAGGCAACAACATTTTCACTAATATAATATTAAAATATGATAATCTCCAAGCCTAATCACGGTTATCCCATTGTTAACATCTTATAAGAGTTCATTTTTCAATCTAGGTCGACAAACTTTTAATATATTAAATGACCCTTGATGTTCTCCAGATTTGATTTATAAGTCTGAGCTATCCTGTTTTGCACCTCTATCTAAATCCAGTGCTTGTCATTGACACTTACAAAACCCTAAACCATCTCCCTCCTTGCAAGTTCTCGCCTCCTCGCTTGTAAGCGAACAAAATTGCGTCCTAAACATGCACGCGCTTAGCTATCATGATCAGTGGCAGACCAATCTTCGTTCTTTTTGTGTTTGAGTGTTTTGCAAAGTAAAAGAACATGAAATCAATCAATCCACACCTGAATTTTGCAATGCAGCGTCTCCCCTTCTTCATTCATACTGACTGTGAGTTTAATCACTTCTGCTTCCACCTCCCTACAGTTAATGCAACCTTCTCTTTTGGGTTTTTCAACAGTCCCTAAATCCACACAACTTATTGCAGAGGAAAGATTTCGACTACCTGAAATTAGGTATTGAAGCCGACTAATACATAGAGGAAGGCTATGAAAAGAGTAATCATGCAATTTCGTTAACTGGTAAAATATAAATGTATAATCTAAAACATGGTTAAAAAAAATATCCTTTTCTATATCCCGTAGGACCCCAACTCAATTGTTGATAGACATATTTGGTTGCTTCTGCTTTCTTCTTCTTGAGAAAAGAGATAGAGAGCTATTAACTAGAAAATTCACTTCATACCCATCAAGAATGAATTTAGAACTCGAAGTAAACATGGATAAGGAATCATGTACAAGTATGATCACCGCCACTGTCATTCTAGTTCTTCACTCTATTGCATGGAGCTTAACTACATAAATAAAACACTATATAAATATTTAACTCATAGACCAAACATATCAATCATATTGCTCAGTGAAGGAAAACGTGTCTGCTTCAATCCAAAAGTAAAATTACATGATTNAAAAGAGATAGAGAGCTATTAACTAGAAAATTCACTTCATACCCATCAAGAATGAATTTAGAACTCGAAGTAAACATGGATAAGGAATCATGTACAAGTATGATCACCGCCACTGTCAATTTAGTTCTTCACTCTATTGCATGGAGCTTAACTACATAAATAAAACACTATATAAATATTTAACTCATAGACCAAACATATCAATCATATTGCTCAGTGAAGGAAAACGTGTCTGCTTCAATCCAAAAGTAAAATTACATGATTTGTAACAATGTTTGTGAAATTTCGTTAGAGGTTTTTAATATTAATGTATAAAGGAATGCAGATTTGTTAAGTTTCTTCTCTTAAAGAAATATCATTGGCCATGTTTTGTTATAAGTTTGATTTGAATAAGAAATTTGAATTGAATTATTTAATGTTTTGAATTATGGAAAGTGACTCTGAAAAACAAATCATAATTTCAAAAACATTAGGTCTAATAATAAGTTAAATGATTCCACAATGTCTAATAAGTTAAGTGATAATAAAAAAATAAAAATTCAAAACATTATGATGAACTATTTATGGCAGAATGAAGCCACATGGAAAATATGTCTTCATGCTTGTGGCCAACGTGGTTACAGGAGATATGGCTTAGCCATGCATTCGACCACCTGCCCATCAGATATGATTACTCTCGATGTGTTTTATCATGCCCGCCTACTTGTGGTTCAATTTCAAAGTGTGTTTTATCATGCCCACCTGCTTGTGGTTCAATTTCAAAGCGTATTTAATAAGAAGAGTAATCCAAGAGTAATCTAGCTACTTTTACCACCGCATTACAAATTAGAAATGTTGGTGGATTATAAGTTCAGGCCGACATCAAGAAGGCATGGAGAGGATGCATCGCTCTCGTATTTGAAATCCCTGTTGGATCAACTACAAGTGTGGTTCTTTTGAGTCGTTTCTATAGAATAATTTTTCCAATCTTTGTTGGGATCAAATCAAAGGTGGATTTGCTGCTCTTATTTTATTCCCCGTTATTTTCTGGTCTTACATAAATTTTTGTTTGCAATGTATAAGGTTCACCTGTTATTGTTTCAAGAAATTCAATGACCAACGTTAATTATGATTTTATTTGATACTAAAAACTTAATTTCCAACAACTTTCTTTTTACCACCATCCACTTTCAGGCGTCCAATGAGGTTAAAATAAGTGTGTTCCTTTGTGGTTCGAACTTGAGACCTCACTATACAAAATTACAAAGCATATAAACCCACCTGTATCGTTTTCTGGAAGTTTTCCCCCCTGCATGCTCCTAGTTGTAAAGAGATCAAAATCCATGTTGTCGTCGGGTAGAGTTAGCAGTGGAGATTTCTTCCCTGGAGATTCACGGAGTACAACATCGTTGTACTCAAATAGATTTTTTATTATTAAAAGTCAACATCTCATTCAATTTCCCTATGTTAGGGACATATTCGTTGGCTGAGCTTGGATACTCGAGTTGGGCTACCTGGCTTGGAGAACGCAAGTCGCTTGAAAATGAATTCATAAAAAATCTTAAGTATTTATTGGGTGGGGGGCATACCTCAGTCCTCTTTCTCCATTATTTATTAATAATAACTCATTTTTGAAGAGGTCGGAGGATTATAGTCACTTAAAGTAGATTTTCTTCTTACTGAAAAATGCTCTTTCGTGAGGTTTTTATATTGATCAGAGTATATTGCCAATTGCTTTCAACTCTTGTTGCGGCAACGCCTTTACACCTTTCGACACAATTGGTAGAAAAACATTGAAAATAAACATTAATTTAATGTCTTAAAAAGAATTCCATAAAGACAGACTTTGAAGCTCACAATATTAAATAGAATATATTGAGATAATTAATTTATCAAACTACCTTTCCTCAAGCTTCATAGGTGGGAAGATACACCAAGACTGATTGCGGACAACATCTAGATGATTCAACTACTACGAAAGTGAATATGCACCCACTAACGTCGCTTACAGAGTAACTCCACAAGACTAGACATCTGCAAGTCCAATAAGTACAACACATCTGCAAGTCCAATAAGTACAATAGAAGCCGTCTAAACTAGAAATCTCTATACATCTTTAGAGATCTAAATTTCTCTAAATATAACTAGATGTATATTAATACTCTAGGCGTGACATTCCTAATCCTTCTTGGTCATATTATTTAGTAAAGGGCCCCTCAGAAACCTGGAAAAAAAATGGGAAGCGGAAAAGTTTTTTGAACCCAATGCATCAAATACAAAGTCAAATTCGGTATTCAATCGCCTAATTAATTTCATCTTGTAATTTATGCAGCGGTCGAATGGAGGAAGGACCGCCTCCAAATTAGAATTAATCCTTAGCCTCAACAATGAAACAATGGTGAACGACAGGCTGAAATTGAGGCACTAGGGGTTGAAAAGAATTAACACCAGAATATGCGCGAAGTCAAGAAAATACAGAATGCAGGGACCAGAAAACCCAAATTGAATAAAGGGATGTTGGTTGGAGGTGTCGAAGTGGAGGCCAGTTGCAGCTCAGTCCGGAACAAGATGAGCTTATAAAACAAATTTCCCCCTGGCAATGCAAATAGAACAATTGAAGGTGTAACTATAGAGCAGACAAAGTTCATCCACTCGATTGTTCAGAATTGGATGAGCATTGTAGAAATTAAACAGTGAGCAACCTGCAGATAACCTTCATGAGGATATACAGTAGTTACAGCAGCAAGTGGATCTAGCCATTGATCCATCACAGAGGTAAGAGTTCCAAGAATCAATTGAGAGGGAGGAAAACAGAAGCAAGAATAAACCATACCCCACTTGGCTATGAAATAGAGAAGGTATGTGTGATAGATATCGAGACAACTTGCATAACTATGCATGAAGTAAAATAGCTAGAGGGAGTATATGTCAATCGTTATTCAGCTTGGAGGGAGTATGTGTCAAAAGTTATTCAGTTTTCTTACAAACTTTGGCTCAACTATCACAAAAACTACATCACATTTAATGTGAAGGAAGTAATGCTAGACTTAGTTCTAGCATTACTTGCCTTCAAGCAAATTACTCATCAAATGTTTGATTGACGGGGCTTTTAAGCTAAGATCTTGTTCGCATGTGCCTCGGGAAGAGGCCAAATAAGACCCTCATACTCAAAACTTTAGGTTAAATGATATGGATTTTAAAATAAAATTGTATGATTTATGAAAACTTTACTTTAAAACAGGGAAAAGTTATTGGGTTTAGTGCAAACTAATGAAAAAAAACAGATTCGATTATTATAATCCCTATAACCTGAAGGGCAGGGACTAATAACAATATATAAAATAAAATATATTATTAATATAGTTTTAAATTAAATGAAAAAATTGATATTTAAATATTACATATAAATAAAATATTTATTTAATTTCAAATATATTAATACATTTTTTAAATATTTAAAATTTTATTTAAATTTATGCGATAAATAAGTTAATGTATCTTGGTTAAGATGAATAACTTAAAGTGTTATTATGTTAGAGTTTAATTTCAAATATATTAATACATTTTTAAAATATTTAAAATATTATTTAAATTTATGCCCTAGATAAGTTAATGTATCTTGGTTAAGATGAATAGTTTAAAGTGTTATTATGTTAGATTTAAATATTAGATTTGAAAAAATAGAATAATAAATAATTAAAATTTAAAAATTGAAATTTAATTATTTTAATTTATAATTTCAAATATATTAATAATTTTTTTAAATATTTAAATTTATATACATTAGTTGATGTATATTAGTTGATGTATATTGGTTAAAATGAATAGCTTAAATTGTTATTATGTTAAAGTCTCATATTAGATTTGAAAAATAGAATAATAAATAATTGAAATTTAATTATTTTAATTTGTTTTAAATTTAATTATTATCATATTTTAGAATAACACAAATTATTGAATATTTAGAAGAGTAAATATAGAGTAAATATCTTAAAAACATTCAGAAATTAAAGTTTAGTTGTTTTTCAAAAGAATAAATAGCTAAAACAATTAAGAATTGAAGTTTAGTTGTTTAATGTGTTTTATATTGATTAATTTGTTTATTTATAGTTTGTTTATTTTATTTAGGTTTGTGTTTATAAAATAATATAAAATTAATATAAATAAAATCATGAAAATAAGTAATATAGGAAGGTTTAAAATTGTTTTTATTGGTCATTTTTTTTTTTTTTGGATTTAAGGAAATATGTTAACGACTCAACACCCAAAGGCATTTGGTAGGAGCGAAAGTCTACTCCCTTATGGACCACCAACATGTCATTTCAAGTGGTGTGGTTTTTTTTAAATAAAGTCTTATGCTTAGATAACAATTAGTGATGTTTCTCCTCTTTGCTAGGAGAAGTGTGCCTCTTTATGAACCAAAGGTTGTCATGTCAGGTGGTTTGTTTTTCCTTGAATAACAATAATCAATTACTCGCATTTGTAAATAATAATTAATGATGAGTGTGCTCTTTTATGAAGCATAATAGATCATGTCAATTGGAGTGGTTTTACTTAAATAATATTGATGAGTCAACTCACAATCATAAATAACAATCAATGATGATTATGACTATTCTCACATTATGTCATGACTATCCTCACTATGAATTGATACATTATGTCACGATTATCCTATAGGTGAGTAGCCATTTTGAAAAAAAATATTTCAAATTATAATTTATATTATTATATATTTCACATTGATTTTCTTTAAGAAAAATTGATATCCACCTTGCAAAAATATCTTTCAAAATTATAATTTATCCATTATTTTATATTTCACATTGTTATATTTAAGATATATTCATTTTTTTTATTGTTTTGTTTAGATATTTTTAACAATGTTTTTCTTTTGTTTATGATATATTCATAATTTTTTGATATTTTGTTGTATTATTTTAACAATGAAATTTGGTAATTCAATGACATCAACAATCTCTAAGTTAATGAAATTTGGTAATTCAATGACATCAACAATCTCTAAGTTGGCTATTCACGTTTACCTTACTTTGATACTCTCCAAATTGAAATTCACCAAGCTGATTTTGTTCGTCGACTCCTTCCATTTGTTGGATTTTAGACCTCCAACCTTTGCTCACATCAAACTTGCTTGATGTATATCTAAATCGAGGCGACACTTAGAATTCTTTGTAAGTGCAATTATACTTGCTTGTAACATTAAATCATAATTGATTTATTGATGAGTAACTTTTCACTTGCTAAACAACAAAGATACAATATTTCTTTGAAGGCTTGTGTCATAATTATGTATTCAATTTCACTATTTGGTATATAGATGCCCTCTCTTCCTTATATCTCCTAATTACATTGTCATGTTAATGTTTACTCACTAATCGATATTTTGGTATTGGTATTACCTTTTTAGTTACGTTCAAAAACACATTTTACAATTCAAGTGGGAGACATGTATAATGTATTGTTTGGATATTGATGTGGTATAAGTTGGTTTGATATAATGTTTATTTTTTTAGTAAGTTATTTTGTTTAGAATTATATGTGTGTATAATGAAGACTTCATAGTTTTAAGGGTTAATTCAATCAGTTGATACCACTGTAATTATGATGTTGTTAGTACTTTAGTGTGATGTACATGTTTTTATTTGATGTTGTTAGTACTTTAGTGTGATGTACATGTTTTTATTTTTATTTTTATAAGGTTGGACATTGATAACGCACTAGTTGCCTAAGAAATAAAATTTAGAGAAAAACAAATAAGATGTTGTAGTTGATTTGAAAAGGAAAGATATAACAATGAAAACCTTAGAAAACAAGATTGGATTAAAACATTTCTCTCACTTTGTTCATTTGGCCAAACACTTTTCTTATCGGTTTATAATGGGTTTGCATTATAACTACCAACAATAAGAAATTATATCCCTCGGATGGGGTGCCACACGGAGGGGGCAGAACATGTGGAACAGTGCCGGGAGGGGCCATAAATGGTGGCCACCGGCTCCCATCTCCTCGCCATAAATGAATGGGAGCACACCCAGGCAGAGGATGTCAAATGATGAGGCTCCTCACTCGAGCGAGAAGTACAGGAGAACAACGTATTAAGACCTCAGCCTTAATGGCCATAGCTATCACCTTTGACCTTATTCACCGCCTCAGAGGATTCGTAATGCATTTGAAGTTTGCAGAGCCGAAGGATGAACCTTCAAAGAGCATGGATAGAGCTTGGCTTCTGAGCATGCCACGAGCAAGGGGGCGGCCTCGCAGAGGTGCAGCATGGTTCGCAACTGATTCACGGCAGAAGCGACAGAAGAACTTTGAAAAAGCTTTGGCTCTCACCGACAGAAGGAGAAGAAGGAAGTCCATGAGATTGGGAATGCCTCTCATGGCGTATGTTGAGGAGATTGCGCCAGGTGAATCCATCCAAAGCTACAACGAGAGCCTCCTATTCATTGTCTCGGACAATTGGAATCCCCCACTTGTTTCGGGAAGGATGTAGCAACCCCTGTTCCACGCATAGTGCACAGTCCCAGGGATGCTCCAGTTGAGGAATTCACAGCATGCATCATGGAGGAAGAATTTCGGAAAGGAATGGAAGAAAACACAGAGGAATTCACGACCGGTGAACCTCCGGAGGTGGTCAAGCAGTGAAATAGGCAGATACAGCCCCCGGGTAGCAATGCAAAGGAACGAAAGGATGTGGCTGACCAACCACCATTCCTTCATCCAGAGAACCTTGAATTAATCTTTGACATTTGCAGCATGGTGG
Organism: Picea sitchensis; assembly: GCA_010110895.2. NCBI lineage: Eukaryota > Viridiplantae > Streptophyta > Pinopsida > Pinales > Pinaceae > Picea > Picea sitchensis. Next base: position 67,711 of record SNQJ01S0049105.1, on the reverse strand, counting down.
ACGACCAGATATTCAGGGCCATCCGCATAAATCAACACCTTGATATGATCTATGCGGCCTACTCCAGTGCATCCCCAAGACGCCAATGCCCTACCTGCGCACAGGTTTACGCAATTCCAATCAAGAAAGGAAAGAATGGAGACGAGGATAAGGACACCGACTAATAGGTTTTTTACATGCTCACAGTTAGAAACTCTTTTCTTGTGTTGCATACCATCGATATAGCACAGTTAGCTTGTATTACTGTTATTATTAGCATAGTAATGACAAGACTTGGTATAAAGGTGGCCATGCATCCTAGTTTCCTTCAGGCAGGATGGCAGCATGGAATGATGAGTTTGAAAAGTAGCATGGCTCGGCCAGCTGTCTCGGTTTCCTCTATAGGCGAGACAACTGGTAGCTTAACAGAACTATGTAATTTTGCAATGGTAATATAATAGGACCTACCTTTTTCACTTAAAAAAAATAAATAAGAAATTATATAAAATGCACACATCTCAAAATATACAAAACATAATTCTCCCATCTAGATACATGCAACACGAGGGTTGAAAGAGATGCTAAAAAATGAAAACTGACTACAATTGAAAGTTGAGGAGCATCCTCAATGTGGGTGTGTTGTGGTTGAGGGGTGGACATTGGATGGCGTGCCTTCCTGTTCCTTATTAGTTCATCCATATTTAGTGGAAACTATACCCACTTTCTCTAGTGGGTGTGGAAATGTTGTTTGAACATAAGTTGAAGAAAACCATTTTTCTTGAGTAGGAAAATGTCCCTTGTGGTCAGCGAGATAAAAATAGTGTTTTTGCTAGAAAGTGCATCAAGTACAAATACCTACAGATACCAACAAAGTTCCAATGTCAAAAGGTGGTCGGAAATTTGGAATTATTATCTGCATGGTGAGAAATTTGGACTTTATCTTTGAGGAGGGAAGGTTCATAGAGCTTAAGACTATTCACATTAACCATGCTATGGATTCCCAAATAAGATGGAAGCCCCATACAATAAGTATGGTCATTGATCTTATGAAAAATGGTATAAGGGCCATAATAAATGGTTCGAAATGTTGTTTGTCTAAGTATAACCAAACCCTATCATCGATTGGAAACTTTGTTGGGACATGGTGACAATGTTGGAAGGTATTATAGCAGGCTTAAGAGGTTGTGAGGGATTCTACAACCTATGCATGAATGTGTTCCATCTTCTAAACACAAGTGGAAGCATTGTGTTGTTCACATTGTTGGTGTAAAAAAGAAACAGGTGGAAGAGAGATATGCAACTTGAGAGGGGCCAGAGGTTGATAGCCATAGTAGGTGTCAAATGAAGAATTACCTATAGATGTATGGACTGCATGTTTATAGTCATGTTGAAGTACATGCAAATAAGTATCCTATTGTTTGTTGTTGGAGTGGTGAATATGGAGGGCATGCACCAAGTTGAAGTTAACTACCCTAGTATGTCTATCTATTTAGGGATGAAAGCCAATGGAAAAACATAGTTGACATTTGAGTCATTGCCTCAATGTTTTCTACGATGTGCTAAGGAAGTGGAAATCATGATCTAAGACTATGTTAAGAGGCAGTCCAAAGTGAGACTAGAACTAAGAGAAGAATAATGTTTCTACTTGTTGATCTTAGTTTGTCTTGGTATAGTGGATAAAGATGGCCATTTTAGAGAATTTACAAACTCTGAAAAATATGCAATCATGTTTGTGCAGTGTCATGAGCATGTCACCATGTCACTTAGAAAATATGTGAATGGGAGGGAAATGACAAGGGTTGGTAGAGTCATGTTTGTCTCTTAGTATTCTTTAGCTACAAAGGGCACATTGTCTAAAAGAAAACTCCTCATGATAGGTCATAGAGGGATAAAAGAAGTTTTGTTGGAGATCCTAAATAATTTTGGTCTCACCAAAGTGTCCTCCATATGAAGAAGCATGGGATACTTGGATGAATATGAGGTAGTGTTGAGAACACATAAGTGGTTGAGCTTGTATAACCAACCATATTTATTTGCAAACTCCAAGAAGGGAGTCTGATTCACAAAAAATGTACAAAATATGAAATATCTAAGTTGGAATATGAATCAACATATCTACCACCTTATTTGAACCACATTTATTATATTTGATCATGAGACATAATTGTTGGATGTATGAGGCCCATTTTAGATGGTATTGTTCCTATATCTTAGGATGAGAATTTAAAAAGAAAGCAATGCCGAAGCCAACAACCTATTATATATTTCTTGGTGATCCAAAACTCTTTTGAATAATTAACCTCATCACTCCTAATCCCTAGAGACTCCTCCTCATGATCCATAGTCTTGTATAACCATATTCATTCTCCCATTTCCAAGGAATTCACTTGATTCCCTTTTGATTCCAACGTGCTTCCCACCAGCATCCATTTTTTCTATCTCTCCTTTTCCAATAAAATAACTTCCTTCCCTCTCCTTCCCTATCGAAGAGCTACCATTTCCTTTCTTAACCCACATTTGTTTTCTAAAATCCAAAGCACACTTAATACTTGCATGTCCATATGTGTAGCATCTAGCACATTGAAATGATGTACCCACATAATATAAATCTTGACAGTGGTGCAACTTTCCTTTAATCAACATAATTGCCTCGACCAAACCTTCTTACATATCAATTTCCATTAATATGCATGTTATAATGCACAATTTTGAGGTCTAAAAACTTCTATCTACGTCCAAAAATAAGCCCAAGTTATTACCAATTGCAAAAAAAAATGTCCATCATTGAGAAATCCAATGTAAGTCCTAGTAGCTTTACCCACATAGGATGTGCATTGGATGTTTGTTCTACCTTTTTAGTGAAACAGGGAATTGATCCCATAGTGAATATGTGCCTACAATCCTTAAATCATCCACCTTTGACCCGAAGATAAGTGCCATCTAACTTTGCACCAGAAGGTGGAAGATTGGAGTATATCCGAGCACCAGTCTCCAAAGACTTTTTATCCAAATCTGAATCAACTTCTCCAACACTGGTGACCATAAAACCTCCCCACTACAGCTTAGTTTTGCATTTCAACAACTTGATGCATATTGGTGTCATCTTCTAGTACCAATCTCATCTATTTCTTATTTTGTCTCCTTGTTTCCTTGACTAGTTAATTCATTGAAACCTGTGCGAGCCCTCCTCTCCTTTGTCCGCGCCTGTATCTTTGACTACAATTGGGTCCTCCCCTGCATCTAGTAATTGCCAACTTGGAGGGATTTCCTCCTCCATGATGCAGCCTCCATCACCCCAGTAAGGCTCAATTGAGGGGATAGAAGGTTGGTGGTTGCGAGGAGGCGTGCCTCTGAGGGTGGCACTGTCGTGTTCGCCAAGCTCAGACCTAGTTGCGAAACTGGAGGTGGCCTTGTGTTCACCAAATTCAGGCCTAATGCCAAAATGGAGGTGATGCCTCTTCTCTAACAGGGTTGAAACGTTGAGGTGCCTCTTCCTTCGAAGAGATAGCTGGAAAATGCAGAGGCGGCGGTGGAGAATAAGCTGGGGGGATGGGGTCTCCATTTTTGAAGGGGGATGGGGTCTCCATTTTTGAAGTGCACGGGGTCGTCAAAAGCCAGGAGAGCCAAGGAGAACTATGAAGTGATCGTAACAGGCATAACTACACGCCATTAAATAAAACATATTATTATTTTAATTTTTATTTAAATCAATTTAATTTATTAAAAATATATCTAATTTATTATTATGGAAAATGTTTAATTTATTAAAAATATATCTAATTTATTATCATCGAAAATGAAGTGCTTTGTATTAAAGGACTTCATCCATATAATTTATTAAAAATATATCTAATTTATTATTATTTTATTATGAAAAATGTTTAATTTATTAAAAATATATCTAATTTATTTTATTTAAATCAATTTAATTAATTACAAATATATCTAATTTATTATCATGGAAAATGAAGTCCTTTGTATTAACCCAATCACCCCCAATCACATCTGAGCAAATTCATCCATAAATCGAAAATAGATAGAATTCATCCATAAATCAACAGATTCATCTAGATAGATTTCATTCATAAATCGACAATAGATAGCCATAAATCGAAAATAGATAGAATTCATCCATAAATAAAAAATAGATAGTTGTCCGAATCCAATCCACCATGCCAATGTCTATGTTTAAAGAACTTTTTAAATTTTCATTAGAAAACTTATTAATTAAATTTTCAAAGAATTCTTTATCGTTATTTATTTAATAAATATTTAACTTTAGTATTAAAAAGCTAGTTCAACTAATTCCATTCAGCCGTTTAAAGCTTTAAATAAATTTAAATTTAAGTTCTTAAAATTGCATAATGTTCTAAATCAATAGATTTAGTCTTATAAAACAATAAATTTAGTCCTATGTTTTGAGAAATATGTGAAGGAGTCGATTTAGTCTCATGTTATGTTAAAAGTTTCTAACCTGCTAGCTAAATTCGTAAGTCATGTGAATTTCGTTACAAGAAAATAGAAACAGAGGAATTTAAGAATACCTATTTACAAGAAAATATATTCGGATATCCATGAAAACAAAAAGATATTCTGCATTTATGGAGATTAAGATTTGATTTAGATTTCTGGAATTATGGAGATTAAGATTTCTATTTAATTAACGAAAACATATCAAAATCTTGGACCTGTGGACCTGCTGAAGTAAGTAACAAGACAGTCAATTGGAATTAGTTGGTTCAAAACGTCTGTTTATTATATTACTAAAAAATTATGAAAATACAGTCATAAGCAACCAAAACTTTGCATGAACAATACCCTCTCAATGTACCGGAATTTACATCGATTCCACTATGAATTCTTCAGTCCAGATCCTTACAAACATATTATTCTTTGAAAAAAAAAAAAACCCTCACTAACACCCAAGACGAGACGATGACTGGAGAAAGGGTAAACCATACACAGCCGAGACGCCATACCTACTAATTTTTCTTTCAATTAACCAGAGATTTCGATGGCTCTAACCTCAGCTTTAGGCTGAGGCTGTTTGGGGACCGTGACAGTAAGCACTCCATTTTCAATTGTAGCCTTCACCTCCTCCACCTTCGCATTTTCCGGCAGCCGGAAACGTCGAAGAAATTTCCCGTGAGAGCGCTCAACACGATGCCACCTGTCGTTCTTTTGCTCTTCTTCTTTCTTGCGTTCGCCGCTTATATGCAGAACTCGGCCGTCTTCGACCTCTATCTTTACCTCCTCTTTCTTCAGACCTGCCAAGAAAAAAAGGTAAATTCGACCTCTATCTTTACCTCCTCTTTCTTCAGACCTGCCAAGAAAGAAAGGTAAATCCCGAAACGAAAGCAACAGGAAGTCTCTAAAAGACATGATGAATACCTGGAAGATCGGCTTTGAAGATGTGGGCGTCTGAAGTTTCCTTCCAGTCGAATTGAGTGTTGGCAATGGCTGTCGCATCATCCCTTGCAGAGTGCCCAATATCACTGAAAAATGGAAAAGCCCCTGCTTCAAAAGGGTCCCATAAATCCAGTGAAAGAGGATCGAAAACGCTGGATCGCCTGCCAAAGAAGCGAGGAACGAGAGACATGCTTGCAATGGATATGGACTCTAAGACAATCACGAATTGGAAGATTTATAATGCGAATAGCAGATCGTATAAGGCTCTCAGACTTTCTTCTTGTTGTGATTGGCGGAGGGATAGGAGGGAAGCATTTATAGCAGTAGTGGGAGATGGGTAGAATGTTCAAGAAGAATGAAGGTGCTTCTCAAACCTTCTCAATGCTCATGCTCGTCGACACGGGGATTGTTCTAGCGACTTCTATCGAACCGTTACGTACTCGTATTGGACAGTTACGGACTAGTATGGACATATAGTTTTTATTTTTATTTTTACAAGTTTAACTCTAAACGGCAATCAATAATGATATGTAGCATTAAAAGTTACATGAGACCGTGTATACACTAGGATTTGAAATTTATTGAACAGTTATGGATTCGTATGCGTTTACAGGATTTTTTTTAAGTTTTGAGATTTTCGAAATAGGAAATAATCCCATCACATCCACGAGAAACATGCCCCTGTAAGTTCATAAACTTCCCAAAGGAAAGTCATCTTTTTTTAGAGAAAGAAGAAGGGCTTAAATCCATCACAAGCATATGAGGAAACAAGGTAAGTTGACGTTGTAGCAAATGGTCTTTAATTTTCAATGAGCTTTTTTAATAATTGTGGCATGGTTTTTAATAGAATCAGATTTTTTATGGGTTGTTGGAATCACAAGTTTTAATCACTAAAATTGCAATATGGAGTTATTTCAATGAGATTTAAAATCTATGAATTCATCTACAATGTTAAAATTTGTAAAATTTCATTACAAAAATCATGATTTTCTATCACTAGATTATGTTAAATAACTTGTTGAAAAGGGAACTTTGCTCCCATATTAGATGGCTTTAGAGGAAACAAGTTTTAGCCCCTCAACCCAAACATGAAGCAAATCTTGACACCAATCAAAATTAATGTGTAGTTTTGGAGATAAAGGAAGAAGAAGAAGTCCCCAACAAATATTCAACAATGCACCCTTCCCCTAAAGAGTTGCCAAGCCCACAACTAGATCAACAAAGTCCTAGCAAATTTTGGAGCAATGAAAGGAGCTAGGGGAAATTCTAGCCTATGCTCTAAGGACCCAAACAAATATAAATGTTGCTTTGGAAGAGGTGGGATATCTCAAACTCTAAAGGATGAAGAAGAGAAATTCCCTCCTATGCAAGGGATTTTAGGAAATATGCAATTCCATCCTTCAGCGCACCCTTATTTACCTAGAGAAGAAAATCCAATCAAGAATACAAAGAAAGAGAAGCATAATAGAATAAAGCATTGAGTCATCAATACTCACTTGCAAAGTATGGGGACTTCTTGATATGAGATGAAGTGTTGATGTATCAAACTATGTGAACAATTTATAAGGAAATTCCCCTCTAAGCAAGGTGATGCAAAAGACTCAATGGGAATATGGAAAAAAATTCAAAATATCCTACCCCATTTTGGAGTAGGAGGTAAAACTAAATTTAGTTGGATTTTTTGGATTATAACATCAAAGTTCACGTAAAATCACAATCAAAATTTGAGAAATACAAATAATTGTCATTATGAAAAGAAATTATAATATAAACACTAACAAGTAAACAACTTAATTGCTTTCAAAACAAAATAACATTGTTTACCGTGTGGCGCCTTGAAATAGCTTCTACAACTATAAAACCTTCTCCCCTCTATATTTTTATACTCATATAACTAAAAACATCATAAACCAACTAAGATAGCACCAAAATGACCTATGAATGTTAATGATCACCACATGGAATTGCACCAAAATCTTGATAGAGATTTGTAACCATTTCCTTTGACATGTCTCAAACCTATACATGTGTATATGAAAGAAGGTGTTTAACCTCCAAATTAATTTTCCTTCTCCATCAAAAAAAACTTAATGCATGTTTGACAAACCAAATTAATTTAAGTGGATTGTAATATGATACTTTGTAAAATTGATTTTATTTTGCATTCATCTCAAAGAATGTAGATTTCTTAATTTTTTTATTTTGCATTCATGTCAAAAAAATGTAGATTTCTTAAAAGTAAAATTTTTGTTTACTAATAAAATTGATAAAGTGGCGATTCACAAGATTCCATTATTCATGTGGTGTTCTTTATCCAAATGACATGTGAAAACTAGATGAGGTCGAATATTAATATTGGATAAATTAAAAAAAATAAACCTTCAAACCCATTATAACATGTAAGCCTTAAAAAGATGTAACTTTACAAACCAATTGATGTAACTTTACAAACCAATTTTTTACAATCACGTATGGCAAAAAGGATAGTAATCAATCACAAGCTTAATATTACCTCATTCTAACATGTAAGTCTTAAAAATATGTAACTTTACAAACCAATTCTTTACAATCACGTATGGCAAAAAAAGGATAGTAATCAATCACACGCTTAGTATTACCTCAAATTGAGAAATGAAATCTACASAGACCAACCAATTTGAATAGAGGAAACAAATATTTACTTTTTCTTTTCTTAATTTACTCAAGAATAAAGAAAATCACTTAGCTTTGCTTGGTATAGTGGTAAATAAGGGGAAACAAAAGTGAAAATTTGAAATGGTGGGACGAATGGTTTAGAAAAGGTTGAACTCTTTCTCTACTTTTATGCAACAATCTTCCTTCTTCTTGGGTTTTTATTGATTCTCTTATTCGATTCGAAGGCTTTGAAGTTCATTGTGTACTCAATTTTTAGTTCGTCAAGCCTTAAATAGTCCAAATTTAGGTGGTATCTAATCTTTTTATTTAGAAGATTAAGTCATATTTGTTCTCTCATTTTAGTTGAGTAATGTTGTGTTGGAAGGAGTCAATGTTAAGACCAAATTTGCTAAGATTAAATTTGTTTTTCAAACGACATTGTATCAGGATTATTCTCAGTCTGAACAACTTCCTTAGGCTCGGATTTACCTTTGACTTCTCTGAAGACCACATCTTGAATGTACATTGTTCACCTTGATGCAGGATCCCAAATCTTATATCCTCGAATCCCTTCTTTGTATCCGATGAAAATACATTTGACTGCCTGCTTGCCCAACTTTCTCCTCTTTTCCTTGTGAACATGCACAAATGCATCACAGCCAAATACTTTAAGATGTGTCACCGATGGCTTCTTAGCAGACCATACCTCATTTAGAGTCATGTCGAATAGTGTCTATTAAGGATACATATTCACTAGATATCTTGTAGTATCGATTGCCTCTGCCCATAATTCTTGTGCGAGCCCAACACCATTGAGCATGCTCCTTGCCTTATCCATCATCATTCTGTTCATTCTCTCAGAAACTCCATTTTGTTGTGGGGTATATGGTGTGGTATTTTGGAATGATATTCCACACTTCTTACATAACTGATCAAATTCATTTTCACAAAATTCACCACCATTGTCGATTCTCAACACTTTAATCCTCTTCTCTGTCTAGTTTTCCACAATAGCTTTAAACTCCTTAAATCTCTCAAAAACCTTTGATTTCTTCCTCAAGAAATATATCCATGTCTTCCTCGAAAAATCATCTATGAAGGAGAGATAATACATGGATCCACCAAGTCAAGGATCTGTAACTGGACCAAGCACATCACTATGCACCAGTTCTAGAATCTCATTTTCCCTTGTCGCTCCAGATGGGAACCTCACTCGACTTTGTTTCCCATATATGAAATGTTCACAAAAGTAGACTTCTAAACCACATTCAGGAAAACATTCGAACATACCTTTTCTTTGCATAGCTCCAAGTCATTTTTCTCCAATGTGCCCCATCCTTTTGTGCCATAACCTGGTCAGGTCGATTTCAACGTGTCTTGTTGATTCAATTTGAACCGACTTGGCTTGAGTTGATTCGATTCTAGTTGTGTCGAAATCAAGTCGGGTTGAGTTGGGGTCGAGTCAATTTTAGGAGAAATGATGTTGTTTCATCCAGTCGAGTCAACATTCCCTAACATCTTGTACATGGTACCAATCCGAACTCCTTTCATTAAGACCATTGCGCCTCTAACCATATTACACAAATCCTTATGAAGCAGAGTATACACACCCGCATCACTCATCTTGCTGACAAATATCAGGTTTCTTACCAAACCCTGAATGTGTATCACACTTGGAAGGGTTGTTTTCATCCCATCCTGCAGTGTCAATCAGACTCTTCCTCGTCCTACAATTCTGGTTGTCAATTTGTCCCCCAAGAACACATCACCCCCATCATATTGTTCATATTCACATAACCATTCTTTATGTGGTGTCATATGATAAGTTGTTGTTGAGTCGATCAACCAAGAATATTGATCCAACTATGTACTGGTCGACGCTAGGTACACATCACCTCCCTTCTTCAAGGTCATATTTCTCTTAGTCTACTGCTTCTTGTCAGATCCAACATTGAATTTTGTTTCCTTCGACTTACAGTCATTTTTATAATTCCAAGATTTACCGCATTTCCAACATCTTCCCATCAACTAAGTCGGGAATTTAAATCTACCATTCTCCTTGAACTTTCTATCAAATAATCTACCTTTATCTATGTCTATTGATCGACCTCTCACTACTAGAGAATCTTTGGTTTATCCTTCCATGTTGTTTCTTCTCATTTATTTTTACAACAAAGAAGCAACCACATCCTCTAGCGCTAGTGTGGTTGTATTACTCCCAATATCCATGACTAAGTTATCCCAAAAGTCTGGAAAATAACATGATAGGTTGATACATTTCTCCTTATCACTGATATTTATATCCATAGATGATATTTGTCTCAACATGGTATTAATTGCATTTAAATGAACAATCACCGAACTACCATCACTCATGCTCAGAAGATATAGTTTCTTTCTGAGAATTTTTTTTTTTACCATATATTTCGACTGGTATAAGCTTCCCAGCTTGTCCCACGGTTTCTTGGTCGAATATTCACCCGATACATTTGTTAGAAAAACAGGACCGTGGAGCAATAAAATAAAACAAATGCGGAAACAAAACACAAAAGATACACAATACAATAGAGACATAGATTTATGTGGTTCACCCAATGTGGGCTACGTCCACCAGAGAAATTGTCAGGTCCTTCCTTTATTATTATCCAGCATATGAAGGGATACAACCTATATCAAACCCGTTGTAACTTCCTCTTCTTTCTCTCACAGTATCCTATCTCAGAATACAATATTCGCCATCAACCATAGCCGCAATACATTTCCCTCATAAAAGAGGGTTGCCCTCTAGGGAAAAAAAACTTAACATAATCTCTACCGTTAGATCTGCGACCTTATAATGAACAATCCAGATGTACAATGAAATTACAATATAAATTTACAAGGTAATTTTTCCTTCTGGGGCTTCGCCCCCTGGGGCCCACTTGCCCCCAGACCCCCTAGCCGGGGGGATACCCCCTCGAACCCCACAGAGGGGGTACCCCCCCTATGCACTCTCCCGCGTGGAAGAGTGTACATACTTTTGGGGTGTAAATACTTCATGGGGTATAAACACAGCTGAAAGTAAAAGACCTCTGAATCAGGAAGATAATCAGGCTCCACAACCAATAATCTCCCACTTGGAGACTAATCTCAACAACTCCACCACTGATGTATATGTTGGACTCTGAACCTTCTTGGACTTGGAAAATTCCTCATATTCATATTCATTCTTGAATACCAACTGAAACTGAGCAGGAACTCAGTTTCTCCCTAGTTACTCCCTTTGTTAACATGTCTGCAGGATTCTAGCTAGTGTGTATCTTTTCCAACTTCAAATGTCCATCTTCCAAAATGAATGTTATGAAGTGGCCCTCAACTATATGTCACCAGATCTTGAATGGAATTTTGAGTTCTTTACAAGATGAATGGCATTCTCACTATTGTCATAGTACAAACTGTTATTATCTTGCTTCTTTTCCTAATTCCTCCATAAACCTCTATAACCAAATCATCTCTTTAAGCCCCTACTCATGACAACATACCTACGCCTGTTGTTGAAAGGGTAAAACAACAACTGCAGGTTTGAAATCCAACTTTCTTTGTTGTTCCACCTATAGTAAACACATGCCTGTGGTACTCCTCACTGCTATCTTTATCACCTTACGTATCACGAGATCAGCATATCCTTTAGAGCAGTTTACGAAGACCTCCATTGTAATGCATGATTAGAATTACCTCTCAATTGTCGATAATCCCACTTCGCCTCCCATTGTTCTTTACGCATTTTTCATATATCTACTCGCTCCACTTGCATGTGCAATGTTGGTCTTATTGCAAACCATTGCGCCACATCAAAGGCGCCAACGTAGATGAATATGGGACCACGGACGTATTCTATCTCCTCCTGTGTCTTAGGACACATTTCCTTAGTTAATTTGAAATGGTTGGCCAAGGTGTACTAAGCGGTTTTGCATTCTTCATTCTAAACCTCTCCAACACCTTCTTTGTGTACTCACGCGAGACAATGTCGGTTTGTGATTTTTCCCATCTCTTGTTATCCTCATACCAAGGATTTTTCTTTGTAGCACCCAAATCCTTCATCACAAATGAATTAGCTAATTTCTTCTTGAGCACATTTATATCACGCATATTAGACCACGTAAACATGTCATCATACTATAACAAGATAATAAGAAGCACAATTTTCTAGCTTTTTAAAAATAAACACAATGATCGAATGACATCTATTATAACCATGTTGTCATAAACCTATCAAACTTTAGATACCACTTGCCTTGGAGCTTTACTTTAGGCCATATAAGCTCTTCTTCAACACCGCATACCAAATTCTCCTTCCCTTTGACCTCATATCATTGAACGACATAAATCTCTTCCTCCAAATCCCATGGAGGAGAAAAGTTGTTTTACATCTAGCTATTGTTCCAAGATGCAAATCTTCTCTTATATTGCCACAAGTCTTAAAATAGTCTTAATTGAAGACATTTTAACAACGGGAGAAAATATTTCATCAAAATATATGCCTTTTCTTTTGTGCAGAGCCCTTTGCAACAAGTCTGGCCTTGTACGCTTTTTCTCCTCCATCTTCTTCCTTCAACGTAAACCCATTTTGATACGCAATGCTCTTTCCTGGACAAATTTGAACCAAGTCCCAAGTATGGTTACATTTTCCAAGAGATCCATTTCCTCTTTCATTCTTGCTCCCACTTCCTTTTGGTGTCTGCACATTTGCCTCTTCATAACATTTTTGGTTCACTTTAGATGGGTCAATAATAAATATTACAATGAATGAGTTAATAGTTCCGCGGGTATATAACTTTGGTAGATTTTCTAACAACACTTACTTTGGGAGGGTGTTTGGAGATTTTCTTTGCTCCTGTTGTTGTACATTTGATTTTATGGTTCCTTTGGAATTTCTTTTTTTTTTTTTTTTTTTTTTTTTTTTTTTTTTTTTTTTTTTTTTTTCTTTTCTGTTTTGCTTTCCTTGCAAGCAGTCTTTTGTTACATGACCTTCTCATTGAATATGACGTCTCTGCTCCTAATGGTTTTTGTTTTATGATCCCATAGATGGCCAAATTATTGTACCAATCCAATAATTTTGCCTAGCGGATTTTGCCTCAAGCTTTGTTCTGTACTGTTTATCAATGGACCGATGCTTCACAACTAAAGTTTTCGAATAGTTTGCCTTTTTTTCCTATCCATTCCTCCTCTAGATTTCCACCATCAGAAGAGGTCATCTATTTTATTAAAATAGGCTCGCCGGTATCTACAGCTTGTCCGGAAGGCCAAAGCACATGGGGCAAACCAACATACAATCTCATGCTCCTTGCACGCCCCATGATTGTCTGTTCATCCTTTCTGACACAGAATTTTCTTGTGGTGTTCTTGGAACCCATCTTCTCTCTGAATCCCATGGTATGAATAGTAATCCATAAAATCCTTACTATAATATTCACCTCCATTACTCGATCAGAGACACTTCAACATCTTTCCTATCTCATTTTCAACCAAACCTTTCCATTTCTTAAAAGTATCAAAACAACCAGTTTTTGTAAGATACAATAAACCAAGTTTTCTAGTTACATCATCAATAAAAGTAATATAATAATAGAGAGCCACCAAGAGATGATGCAGAGATGGTCCCCATACATCTGTATGCACAAGCTCTAACCTTTCACTCTTCTTTTCTTTTCCAACTCACGAGAAATCGGCTCTCTTACATTTTCCATAAACACAATGCTAACTCACAGAAGTTTAAATCAATTTGTTTAAGATTTGTAAACAAATTTATTTTGTGAATTATATATGTACCCTTCTCACTCATGTGTCTGGGCCTATGATTCCAAAGTGTTGTATCCCCCTATTAGAAGCTAAAAGAGATAGAAGAGTCAGTATTATTACTGAGTACATAAATACAATGTACATACTCTCCTTTGGCTATCACCAATGATCCTTTGACCTTTCACATCTTATCTATAAATATGGATATACAACCTTCACTTACCAACTTCCCCTGTGAAATTAGATTTTTCCTTAAATCCCAGGCGTGTCACCCTCTTTCAACAACCATTGGTTTCCATTCGTTACTTTATTTTTACCTTTTCCCATTCCAACAATTTTGCATGGTGCATTGTCCCCCAAATGAACACATCCAAAATCTGCCAGACATAATCTAGAAAATGTTTCCTATGGGTGTGGCATGAAATGGAAGCCTTGAATCTACTACCCAGACTCATAAATATTATCTATATAAAGAATCAAGCATCTTGTAACACATCACATGTTACATTTCTTCCTAATTTCTCTCCTGTTGTCCCATCTCTTTGTTTCTTTGGAGCTCTGTGATCTTTCTTGGATGTTTTTTATTCCCACAATTCTAGCACTCTATCTTTTCCAAGTCTGGATTTGGATTTTCTTTTCTTAGAATTCCCACGATTCCCAAAACCCTTTCCTCCTCCTTTTGTCTTCCATTCTCCATATTTCAATGCATTTCCTGATGTCTTACTTGTGCTTTTCCATCGCATTCCTCACTAAGGATAACACCAACAACATCATCAGATTTGTTCAGAAGTGTTTGAACCAGAGACACAATTACTTACATCCATGACCAAAGTCGTTTCCATCTTTAAATATTGAGCACAATATTAGAAGAGACTTGACCTCTGTCATCAAAGTCCTTTTCTGAACTTGGTTGATTGGTAACCATGTGGAAATCATTTTAAATGATGTATTAGACCCACCTTCGACTGTCTTCATGATAAATAATCTCTTCATTAGAAATGCCTTATTATTAGGCGCCGGTTTTCATACAATTTGTTCAATGCATCCATCAAACCCTTAGTTGTCTTTTCTTTGGAAATATTGAAGCCACCAAGCGTTGCGGGAGGGCTCCGGTATGCGTTCTAGAGTCTTCGTCCAAGAATGTCGATTTCTTCATCCTTCATGGCATTAGGTTTAACGATTTATTTTTCCCAATGGTAGGAATAGATCCTTGATATAAATAGTCTTCCATCATGTTCCAAAGCTGGTAGTTTGATCATTAATTCGACCCTAAACTTTCCCGTCTTTACCGACATTTGCTCCTGCTCAGACGGTAACCCTCTTTTCTTGCGAGGTTACCTGCATTCGTGCAGTTGTTGAAAAGCGGGGACCATGTAGCAATAAAATAAAAATCGCGATAAAACGGAAGAGATACATAATGTCTGATGAGGGCTTTTGATTTGCATTGGTTTCGCCACATGCGGGATCGTCCACCGAGGAGAATTGCCGGGTCGACTTCCTTTATTATTATCCGACATATGAAGGGATACAACCACAACAAACCCACTATAACTTCCTCTTCTTTCTCTCCACGGTCTCCTATCTTTCGAATACAATATTCACCCATCAGCCATGAAAAGCGCAATACATTTCCCTCATAAAGGAGTTCCTTCTAGGAAAAACCCTAACATAATCTCTTTTAGATCTGCGACCTTATAATGAATGGTCTAGATTCTGATGAAATTACAATATACATTTACAAGGCAATTTTTCCTTCCAATGGATTAGCCCCAAACCCCGTTGGTCCTACTTACCCTAGACCCCAAACGGGGATAGCCCCTCGAACGAGGGAGGGTACCAACCGGGGGGATAGCCCCCTCGAACCCCGCAGAGGGGGTACCCCCCCTCTACACTCCCCCACGTGGAAGAGTGTACATACTTATAGGGTGTAAATACTTCATGGGGTATAAACACAGCTGAAAGTAAAAGACCTATGAATTAGGAAGATAATCAGGCTCCACAACCAACAACATTCAACAACATTGAATCTGCAAGACAAAGCCGTATTGTACTTCTTGCTTTTCTTTCGAGTTTCTCCCATTCTTCCATTGACATGTTTTTTGGTTGGGTACCTGGATATACCTTTGTCCATTGTTCTTAATCCACAAGAATATCTTCCATTTTAAGCTTCCAAAGCTCAAAATTATGGCTATTAAATCTTTCTATCTCTATTCTGGAACTTCTCGCAATTCTTTATCGCGATATTTAAAACAATTTATGACTTATGACTCTTACTGTACCTAGGGTTTAGTTCTCAGATTCAAGATTGGAAAATCAAGATATGATATACTCACTAAATCATTACACCCCTCTGATAGCTCACTTTTCAAGGAAAACCTAAGATCTGATACCACATGTCAAGAATACATGACACTTCCACACCAATCCTGGCAAAAGAGAAGAAGAATGTAATCAAGAAAGAAAATGACACAAGCAATCATATAGTACATCGATATTTTACCCTAAAAACCCTTAATTTGGAAAATCAACATTCCTTTGAGCATTTTTCTCTCTTTTTTTCTTATTCATTCACAATAAAAGGTTACATGTCTAACCTTGGTCCACACCTAAGACACAATCAACCTTATACTCTTTTGCACAGGAAATAACAACCTTGTAGCCATTTTGGCTTACATATCCATGACCATCAACCTATACTTACACATGCATTAACCTGCAAAAGTGCATCCTATGGTCACCTAACAATAGAAGGCTTGACGACCTTACAATATGCCCCTTTATAGTCTTTACAACAACCAAAACCATAAAGATTGGCGCCCAAAAATGGTTACAGATCCATGCATATTATTGGCTAGAAATCCTCAAAATCCAGGGATTCTATTACAGTCGACTCCAAGTGGGTTTTACAAGTCATCCTTCATTCGGTTTCTATTTTGTTGTCTCACACCCGCACTTCGACCTCTTGTTGGTTGATTTTTTTTCGATATATTCGACTTTGAATTTACCCGGTCGACTTCCTCGACCTTCGACTTGCTGTCAATCTACGTCAACTTCAACCTGCCATCGATCCACATCGACTTTGACCATTAATGTCAATTCACCTTGACTTTAATTTCACTACAAAGAAGATAACAACCTAACATGTTCCTCCTCTATAATGTTCTTAGGTTGTTGGTAGACACTATATAAATTGTTTCAAATAATGTTATGGGAAAGTCAAGAAGTATTATATTTGGAGCGGTATCTCATTAGGAGGTTGCCCCCTCAAAAAGGAAAGTGGACAAGAGTGGATCCCTTCCTTAATGTGATTTATTTTATGGTGTTTCCCTACCTTAAGGGTTTTCATATAATAAAGTGTGGATTTTCCATACTGTTTTGTGTATTTTGTGTGGTGATATTATTTTTATGTATAAAGAACTTGACAATATCTAGATTGTCTGTATTTGTGTGTATCGATAGATGACTAATATTTTTTGAGAATGTTTCTAGATATACAATGTGTACTTAGTTTTGAAATGTCCAACGTTTTGAGTGGAAACTCCATCCATCATCAAGGACAACAAAAAGATGATGTAGGGAAAAAAGTGCCAATGTATGCATTTAAATAGGAGAAAATGTAAATGACCATTGAATAAGAAATAGGTAAGGAATCAATAAAAATAATCAACAAGCCTATTAAGATTACAAAGGGAAATAATTAAAAAGACACAAATGAGTAATTGAGGAGAAATAAAGATGGATCAATAATTATAATATTTGATAAAGATGTGAGTGGAATAGTCAAAATAAAGAAGGATTTAATGTTGATATCATAGATTGCTAAATAATAATGATCATAATGTATTATAATACATTAGTATTATAATTATAATATAATTTAATATGATAATGAAAAAGATATGATTTAAAAACAAATATAAAGATTTACAACAAAGTACAAAATGTGATAAAGAAGGATATTACTATACTATACTATAATATATTAGAGAAAAATAATAAAAACATATAAAGGGGTTTTTAACTAGAATAAATAGTATAATTATAATACGCTATTATAATAGTATAATACAATATGATAATGAGAAAGATATGATTTAATAAATAAAAACATATAGAAGGTAAGGTTGATTACCAAAATGAAAAAGAATGATAGTATAATAATATAATATATTAGAGAAAAAAGAAGAAAAAGATATAAATGGATTAGAATAAAGTTAGGGTACAAGAGGAGGAAAGAGAAAGTTATCGTGGAAAATGGAAGAAATCAAAAGATAGCAAGGAACCAAAGATAAATCCGATTCGATGTTTGGCCCAAGGGTCTACCAAATCCCCTACTCCTGCGACAAATATTACATAGGTCAAATTGGTAGATCCTTCCAAACTCATCTCAAAGAACATATAGTTGATACTACTCACAATTGAATCTCTAAATCAGCTATCATCGAACACTCCTTCAATTCCAAACATCTCATTTTTTTTTACCAAACCAAAATCCTAAACTCAGCCCCTCATAACTCGTCTTGGCTCATTCGAGAAGATTTTGAAATAAAAAAATAACCTAATAATTTCAATTGTGAAGATGGCTAAAAACTTATCCAATATTGAAAACCCACCATTCACCACTTGAGCATTAGGCCTCCTTGGTTAAGTCTATACCCCTGTCCTTTCACCCCCCGCCCCCCTTTCCTTTCCACATTGTTTTGGTTCCTCGCTATCTTTTGACTTCTTCCATTTTTCGCGATAACCTTAGCTTTCGTCTTGTGCCATAACTTTATTCTAATCCCTTTATATTTTTTTCTTCCCTTTTTCTCTAATATACTATATTATAATACTATCATTCTTTTTCATTTTCGTATTCGCTATTCCTTGTTTATATTTTTATTTATTAAATCATATCTTTCTCATTATCATGTTATATTATATTATTATAATAATGTATTATAATTATAATATGTATTATAATTTAAACCCATTTGTATATTTTTCTTCGTTTTCTCTAATATATTATATTATATTATAACAATATCTGTCTTTATCATTTTGTAATCTTCTCTAACATCTTTATATTTATTTTTAAATTATATTATAATACTAATGTATTATAATACATTATGATCATTATTATTAAATATTATAATTATTGACCCATTTTTATTTCTCCTCAATGCCTCATTACTAAATATTATAATTATTGATTCATCTTTGTTTTTCTTTAACAATTAATTTATATCTTTTTAATTATTTTCCTTTGTAATTTCAATAGACTTATTGATTATTTTCATTGGTTTTTTGTTGTCCTTGATTATGGGTGGAGTGTCCATTTGAAAAGTTGGACGTTTCAAACCCAGGTACGCAATGATTATCCAAAAAAAATCTCAACATTATGTCTAACTGTGAAAACTTACATTTTCAGATGGCTATGATTGTTTGTTTGTTTGGGAAGGAACTACCCATAAGTTTCATGGAATTACAAGTTCATCTTTTAATTCAACTCATTGATGAGATTGAATTATCTTAGGTGATATCATTAGATGTTCTTAGAGAGGTACATGAAAAAATTGAAATGGTTTGTTTGACAAAATGAAAAACCGAAGGCATCTATGGCATAGAGGTACATAGTATACAAGTCATTCTATAATTATGCTAGTGAATACATGAAGTGAATCGAACACACACCAAGTGCAATGGTTTGGGACGGGATGGGGATAAAAGGGAAGGGGAACTACTTCAAATGAACAAGAAAAGATGTGTGATAAAGAGTAAGTCACTTATATTTTGTCAAATTTAGACATAGTAAATGTGTACACTGAACTTAATAATATATATTTGATCTCATGTTATTCATTTCCATTTCATGCATATGTTAGAAAATTCAAAAATTGATTCCATTAATAAATTTGTTCTCTACAACATAGAGGAAATGAAACCATGGGTCACATTGTATGAAGAGAATAAGAGAAACTAGGACAATGTTCAATGGTAGAAGTATGCCTTATCATAGTCATTTAAAAGAAAATATGTCAATCATCTGTCCAAACAGTTAGATAGTTGATCAGATCATAGATAAATATGGTATGTGGTATGTTTGATTGTTAGCCACATGGTTATTAGAGAGAAATATGATGTGTTCAATTGTGGTGAAGAGGATGCACTAAACATAGGGATTGTCACAATAACTATGTAATAATCTATTTGTTTGTTTGTTTGTTTGTTCGATTGTTAGCCACGTAGTGATTAGAGAGAAATATGATATGTTCAATTGTTAGCCATGTGGTGAAGAGGATGCACTAAAAATAGGGATCATGTGCAATAACTATGTAACTATGTAATAATCTCTTTGTTTGTATACATTATTCACGTATAATATATGTTTGAATTCTAACATGCATTATGTGTTTATTAATGCTCGAGTTATTAGAGATATAATATGGTTATTTGTTTGCATATTTATAGGTATATTTGTTCCCATTTATGTGGGCATATGGACATCATTTTCACACTAAAAATGACAATGATGGAGGGGAAATTAGGGTATGTTGGAAACATATAAAAAATCATGCAAGTGGACTTCTCAATTTTCCACTATATTATTTTTAACTGCAAGTAGTGGGAAGAAATCATGCAAGTGGACTTCTCAACTTTCCACTATATTATTTTTAAGTGAAAGTGACACATGTGGTCGATAAGGAATCACTACATGTGTTGGATAGGGAATGATGATTTATACTTTAAAAATGTGATCTTATATCAAAACATATTTTTGAAAACATCATTGTTATAAGTTAGGGAAATAATCAAAGTTATGGCAATGAAGATTTATATTTACATGTTTTTATCTGAACATTTATATTATGAATGTATCATTTTATTATGGTTATCTATAATATGTCAATGGTGTTTTTTTCTTAATGAAAAGTTAATTATTATGTTGGAGTCATTTACATAAAAATATTTTTGATATATATTTATTATCATACATTAAAATAATAAAATGTTTTTTGTATGCACAAACACATTTGTTTATTTGCAATAACATCTAATAAGTAGTGGACCAAGTACAAACATATTTTATGAAATATATTTGATACATATTCAACAAGATACACTAATTGTTGAAATGTGGCAACAAATTTCCCATGATTGTTGGGATATGGATGGATTTATTGGCTCTTACTACTCTGTAGTTAGCTAAACCAAATCAACTAAAAATAGAATATGGAAATGCGTAAATTTTTTTGATTAGTTTGTGTAACTGTTTGATCAATTTGTGATCAATGTGTGTAATTGTTTGATAGATATTGTATATCTATGCATGCTCGTAGAGGCAAAGTGGAGTGTGGGATGAGTGTAAGGAAGGTTGTAATTCAATTTTTGGTTGTTGCCTTGGAGGTCCAACTGGTCTTGGGGGTCCAGGACTATGTAGAGGAGGGAATCCGAAGGAACCATACTTGATTCTTCTAGAATTTCCTCCTCTACATAGGCCATTGGAGGCGACTTTTTCTCCTTGTCGTAGGAAATTAGTGAGGTCAAAGAAGCCTATGCAAGCTTGTAGATGTGTCACTATCTAAATGCATAGCTAAACCAAGAAGGTTCTCTCTTAGGATTTCCATGCTCCCATGGAATTGCGGTGAGGGAGAACCAGACTTAACTTAGCTTGAGAAAGCGTAGACCTAGGAGAGTGGAAGGAGCAAAGCCCAAATGAGAAATATGAGCCAAGTGGGAGGAGCCATAAAAAACCCGGAGAAAATGGAGGGGCACCAAGGGAGATGATGTGACCTTGCACATGACTCCCATACCCATCGTCATCCATCCACCGTGGCGCACTGAGAGCTCCATTAAACTTGCACGAGGGAACTATCCAGCCTGCACACAAGGCCATTGAATGTTGTCATCCATTCGAGATATGAAGGCGAGGGTGGCGGCAGGATAAAATTTCATGAGCTGCATGCGATCAACGTGTCACCCCATCTAGGGAAATCAATTTAATTTATTAAACATATAATAAAAATTATTCATTTTTATTAAAATATATATATATATGTATGTATGTATGTATGTATTAGATAGAATTTTAAAATAAGACTCAACCATTTTTATTTAAATCAATTTAATTTATGAAACATGTAATAGAGATTATTAATTTTTATTAAAAAAACGCACAAGATAAAATTTTAAAATAAGAATCAACACTTTTTATAAATTTATTAAAATAATAGTTTAAATAAAAAAATAAAATCAAACATATTTTTATTAATTTACTTCTCTTTGGTTTTTACCTTTTTTTATGAGAATAATCTTTGTAGTCTCTCTCAGTTTCTCACTGAGGGGAACATCTCTGCAATTTTGAATAATTTTTAGTTCCACTTGGGCACTTCTCTGCAATTTTGAATATGTTTTAGTTCCACTTGGGTGATTCTTCAACCGATTCAGCACATGGACACGTGAAATGAGGTGAGTCACTTTTTACTTTGATTTAACTTTAATTTAAAATATATTTATAATCTATTAACATGNAATTGTATTTTTGGATTTTAATGGAACTAATGTAAATGTATTGCTTAATTCAACATTATTTTATAAATTGGTTGGTTGCATGTTTGTTATTGGGAAAAAAATGTGTAATATTCCAGATATAAAAAATATGTAGAACAGAAATAAATAGCTAGAAATGGTAGATGAACAATAGTATAACTAGAACAACACCAAGATAATACATAACACCATATATAGCACTTTGATTGCCGAGATCAATGTTCACTTGCCTCTTCGAGGGGGAAACCTCCAGCAGAGAAGATCTCTATTAACATAATATCCAAGACAAAATTTCTCATACCCTCAACTCTTATTTATATTAAATATGTTTATCAAAAGAACCATCTAGAGGAAGATCCTTCTAGAAGCAAAAACTTCTATTAGGTCTTCTTACATTGTACTTATTCTTTCTTATTGCTAAGGCTTATTGATATTGACATTTATTACATGGAAATATATTATTCTACCTACATGAGGGGTTAGGTCCCTAACATGTCCTCCCCCTTAAAAATAGCCTTGTCCTCAAGGCTTGAGATGAGAAAGTTGTTGTAGAATGGTAGCTGGTTCCCAAGTGGCATATGTTGGAGTTGTATCTTTCCACTGGACTAACACTTCCATGATGGTTCGTTGACGTAGTCGATGCTCACATTGGTCCAAAAATGCTTGTGGTTGTATCCAAATGGAGCCTTATTTGTCCAACTCAGGAAGGTTGATTTGAGTTTGGTACTTAGTTCCAATCACCTTCTTTAAGAAGAAAACATGAAAAACAGGATGGAGCTTATAATGAATGGGAAAAGATAACTAATAGGCCACCTGTCCCACAATATTTAGAAAGGTATAAAGACCATAAAATTTGGGCGCCAATTTCTGACAATGGTCATCCTTGAGGGAAGTTTTCTTGTAAGGTTACAGTCAAAGAAACACCTGATCCCCTTCTGCAAATTGAAGTTCAGAGGGACTTTGATCTACTTGTTGTATCATGTGATTCTGGTCCATGACCAAATTCTCTTTGAGGGTATGGAGAATAGCTTTTCAAACTTTAAGTGTTTGGTC
>SNQJ01S0049105.1:17263-40082 GCA_010110895.2 Picea sitchensis | reverse complement strand
ATCCAAGAGGTCATCAATGACAGGAATGGGAAATTTGTCTTTAATGGTGAGTTTGTTGAGGGCACGAAAGTCATGTTACATGCACCAAGAAACTTATTTGTTTAGGACCATGACCACAGGAGAAGAGTATGGTCTCGTACTAGGGTGGATAATGCCTGCGTAAAGCAGTTCTTGAACCATTTTCTCAATTTCATTTTTTTGGGAAAATGGGTGACGATAGGGACGGATATTGGGAGGAGGGCTTCTTGGTACAAGGGGAATGGAATGATCATGAAAACCATAGGAAGGAGGGAGTCTCTGGAGAGTGGAAAATACCACTTGATGTTTATATAGGATGGATTGGAGGTCTTGCGGCACAGAGGGTGTCTCAGTTGCTTCTCTGGCATGGAGTTGGGAAATAACACTAGAATGACCTTTTTTGAGTAGATTTTCCATGCGATGGGAACTAATGATCTCAGGTGAACTGATGATGATGCCTTGAAACTTATATTGTTGGACCTCCTGGTCGAATTGCATGGTTAAATCCTTAAAATCCATGAGAATGGGACCCAAATTCCTTAGCTAGTCTGCACCCAACAAAATGTCACAACCGCCCATGTCGATAGAAAACATATGATATTTCAGGTGGTAGTCACCAATTTGGAGATGCACATTTTCACAACTCCCTCCACATTTCATGGAGCCACCATTGGCAATCATGATTTGAAAATTATTGACTGCATGGATATAGCAATGAGTTTCTTTGGAAATGCAACGATGAATAAAATTATGGGTTCTTCCACTATCAACAAGAATGATGACCTTCCTATGCTTGATGTAACCAATTAGATTGAGGGTTTGGGGAGTAGATAAGCCAGTGAGAGCATTTAGAGAAATGACTAGTTCTACTTTGAGAGGGTCTGAGGGAGGGGTTATGTTAGTGGGTTCAGGTGACTCAGAAACAAGGGGAGTTTCAACATCCTCTTTTGAAATATCCTTTAAGATGGCCATAATTTTTTTTTGTTCCTTACACTTGTAGCCCAGAAAATATTTGTCATCACAATTATAACAAAGGCCTTTGAGTTTGCGTTCATCCATTTCATCCCTGGTAAATTTTTGGATCTTTAGTGGAGCAGAAGGAGTAGTGGGATTTACTGGTTTAATGAGAGGAATAAAGGAGGGTTTCCAGTTTTGAGAAGAGACAGCCTGTTTTCTTCCTTATCTCTTTTAGTAAATTCCACCCAACTCTGAGGCTGATCCATGAGGACATGGGCACAAATCTCATCCTTGAGGCCACTGATAAAAAATTCTCGGAAAAATGAATCAGACAAGCCCTCTGTACAAAAAGTCAGTCACTCAAAAGAAACTATAAAGTATTCCACTGTTCCAGATTATTTCAACTTTGTCAAACGACCTAAATGGTTGGTATCAGTGTCAAAGCATTCATAAAGCTCTTCCACAAAGTGTGTCCAAGAAACATACCCTTGATGGGCATTTTTTCTCCATTGCCACCATTGACAACATTATTGATATAGATGGAGAACACCATACCGGAGTTTGGCCAAATCATCTGTAATGTCGTATAAAGAGAAATAATGTTCCATTTGAGTTACCCAACCAGTTGGATCTGAGCCATCAAATTTGGTCACATACACCCGCAGAAGGCGTAGGTCACACTGAAAGTGATGGGGCTGAAAATTATGGGAATGAGAGGAAGTTTTAGCTTCGGTATGCAAAGGTGGGTCATATAAAGGGGGATATGCAGGGATATCCATCTTGGTGAAGATCATCGAAATGAAAAATTCAAGCTAGGTAGTCATGTCTTGTTTGAGGTCTTCTTTGAGTTTGGTGATTGATGCGATGATGGAGGAATGCATGTTTTGATTGATGGTGGCAATATTGGCACCGAGCTGTCTCACTTCTTATTTGTTCTCTGTGAAATTAGATTGCAAGGTATTGAAGCGAGCTTCCAAGTATTGGATATGGGTGTGGGCCATGATGACGAGGGAACTGAAAATGGGTAGGTGGGGTAAAAAATTTTGCTGAAAAATGATAGGTATGAATGTGATAAGGGTGAAGAGATAAATCCAATGGAATAGGTCTCAAATAATAGTGCAAAAATTTCCAGAATTTCCCTTTCTTTTTACACTTGCGGAGTTATACTCTAGTCTGAAGAATACTGTAGTGATGAAATGCCCAAATTTTTAACCAGGAAGAAATGTGTAGTGATTTGGCAAATCGAACACAGTTGCGTGACAATAGATCTTGTTTGTTTTATGTTTTTTTTCTGTCCCCAAGGGTTAGGTATTCAAGGGTTCTACAGACAAGGGTTTTCCATGTACTATATCTCTCTGATATATGTGTGGGGTCCAATAGTAGTACTCGGCCCAATATCTCAGGGAACTAACTAAGGAGGCTAGATCGTGCCCTTAGCCGTACTACCCGACTACCCAGGTACGAGAGAGTATCTTCCCGAGTGTTTTTCTTGGTGACACTATAACAGTCAGGAGGCCGATCAGTTTATCTAAAGAGGGCTTCAGGAAATCTAGGTCGATCCATATACAGGTGTTGTTTGATGCACTACCACTCGAAGGGGTACCAACAAGGGTTACAAGGGTGGCTAACAAATGTGCGCTTAAGTACCACTTGTATTTCCTGCATGTATGAATCCCAAAACCACAGGTTTATGTGCGTAACGACAAATATATGTAGCTTAAAGACGTCGCAATACGTCTCTACCCTGAAACATAATTAACCCACAATTTTCTGTCGAGGAAAGTGCTCTGATACCGCTTGTAATATTCCATATATAAAAAGTATGGAGAAAAAAAATAAAATGCTAGAAATGGAATATAAACAAGAATATAACCATAACAACACCACAATAACACTGAAATGATATCAGAATAACACCAGAAAGAGAACTTTGATTCTGAGAGCAATGTTCACTTTCCTCTTCGAGGGGGCAACCTCCAGTCAAGCAGATCTCTATTACAATAATATCCAAGCTAGGGTTCTCATACCCTCGACTCCTATTTATACTAAACATGTCTATCAAAAGAACCATCTAGAGGAAGATCCTTCTAGAAGAGGAAGCTTCTATTAGGTCTTCTTACATTCGAATTATTCTACCTTATTGCAAGGCCTTATTAATATTGACCTTTATTACATCCGAATATATTGTTCTACCTATGTGAGGGGTTTGGTCCCTAACAAAAAAGAAGATTATCCTTTGTCTAGAAAGTCACAGTAAAAGAGATAAAGGCTAGGCCAGGTTTAGGAGATATCATTGAACTATGGACCATATTGTTACCTTTAGGATCATTGCAGAGGAGTTCCGCAATATTAAAACCAATCTTTTTTGTTGTTTTGTTAACTTTAGAAAATATTTTGACATAGTTCCTAGGAAAAAAATTTGGAATAGGTTGGAAGAGATAAACGTGCCTCTTGAGTTGAGGGTTCTTTCAATAAAGATGTATGAGAATGTTATTGCTAAGTTTAAAAACACTGAGGGCTGGTCAAAAGAGATTAATTGCAATACTGGAGTCAAACAAGGTTGTCCCTTGTCCCCTACTCTTTTTGGCATATACATTGACAAGTTAGAAGATTACTTGGAAAAGACAGGTTGTGTCAGCCCTACTCTCACTGGTATAGTCATCAATATTCTTATTTATGCCAATGATATCGTTCTTATGGCAAGGAGTCCCCATGATCTTGAAAACCAACTAAGAATCCTCAAGGATTTTTGCCCCAATATGGGTATGACTATTAATAATGATAAGAATAAGGTCATGATTATTAAATCCAATAAGATCACTTATGATACCTTTGTATATGAAAAAAATAAATTGGAGGAAGTGACTTCATACAATTATTTTGGAATTGATATTCACCACATTCTCAATTGGAATTATAGCATTGAGAAAAGGATTATTGGGGGATCGAAAGATTATTATGGGCTAAGAAGAAACTCCTCTTTGAGAATCTTGTTACACTTGTTATTATTTATGGATGTGAAGTATGGGGTTGTAGTATCTCTCGTGAATCCTTGATAAATATAGAGAAAATACAAAATAATTTTATAACCTATGATCTCAAAATTAAAGGAGATACACCCTATCCCATTCTCCTCTTAGAAACAAGCCTCTCCCCCATTGAGACCATGTCTATGACTAGATACCTAATGTATAAGAACAAGTTAAAAAACATGGAAGACAATAGACTTCCTAAAATTTATTCAAAATTGAGCCGTAACTACCATCGAAGATGCCTAGTCTTGGCTAAACTATTGGGCAATCATGGAATACACCATTTTAGGAGAAAATGTGGTGTGATAAAGAGTTAGAGGAAAAAATAAAATTAAGGTATTATAAGGATGTAATCAATCCTAATCTATAAGATAAAAATTATCTATCTATTCTTCCATGTAAATAAAAAAAAAAGTATTGCTAAGATAAGAACAAATTCTCACGAGCTCCATAGTGAAATTGGGTGTTGGTCAATTCCTAAAATTCCATGGGATGAAAGAGTAAGGTAAAACCCATGGGAATAAAGATTAAGGTGACACTAAGAAGGTTGAAGATGAAAATCACTTTCTCTTAGATTCTCCAGCCTATACCCATCTTAGATATCATTTTCAAAATATTTGTCACACTACCAACCTTCCTATCCTCTTAACTCAAAAAAGGTATAGTGATATTGGAAAGTTTCTCTTAATGATTTTTTAGCACAATAATCACTTACCCTCTTAAATAGACTAATTCAGTCTTAGTGGACATTAATCATCATCATCATCATCATCATCATTAAAAATCATTTTTATTAAAATAATATATTAAATAAAAATTTAAAAATAATATCAATAAAATTTGTATGTCATGTGAATTTTGTTACAATAAAATAGAAACAAAGGAACTTAAGAACAACTATTTACAAGAAAATATACTCGGATATCCATGAAAACAAAAATATATTCAACATTCTGACAATACGGAGATTTAGATTTCTGGCATGGAACAAAAACTCCCACCATCGAGGGATAAGAAGCATAGCTTGTTATATTAAAGAAAGAGCATTTCTCCTCACATTGAACTTCATAATATTGATCCTCTTAATCAGTACATTTGGATAGAAATTTTAGACACCAATGCTAAGAAGATGCATATACCAATTTTTGATTTCGCACTTGTTAATTCTCCTTTTTATAAGAAAAACAATCTAGATAACAATTGTTCCTATAAAAATTTAGAACAAGATATTTATTTTTTGAAAAATGAAGGTAATATCGTCCTGATAGGAGACTTTAATGGTAGGATTGTGATCCGAAAAGATCTTTTAAATGAAAATGGTTGAGTTATTAAGCATGTGTTGATTAACCAATTAGGAAACTTAATGAAAGAGGAAGAAATATAGAAGAAATATCACAACCATTTAAACATGTACATATTTGACATTAAGCATAAAACAACAACAAACCATAACACCAATGTGGTAACGGAGTTTGAAATCTTGCCTATGTCTCTGTGCCTTTGTCTTAGTGGGTGAGGGTTTCTTTTTTTTGTTCAAAGCTCAATAAGTACATCACATCAGTGCCAAAAGGTTACAAAACTGATCTGGTCTTTTTCTACAAGATCTCAAGAACCAAACAAAAGAAACGACACTCAAATAGGTTGACCGGAGCTCCCAGAAATGGCCCGCAAATGTGCGCTCCTCAATAGCTTCCCTGCATGACAATGGATTTGGCTCAACAATCTAGAAACATAAAACTGTTATGAACCTCCTCCCCCCATGGCCTCAATAATTGTTGGTTTATATAGATTTGAAGTTGGTAACCATCTCCCAACTTCCCCCCAAGATCTGACTTCAAAAAGGGCCCAATATCCCCCCCCCAAAATATCAAAATCCATCAAATCTGTTGAAAAATCATTGAAAAATCACTATTGTATAGTTAAAAAGCCACTTTTGCAAAATTAGTTGGGAGCAACCCCTTTTGAGTGGGCTCCTGGTCATATTGGTTTCCCCCATGTGGCTAGGTGCTAAGCTGAGCGCATTGGCCTCCTCACTTCTCAGCTCCCAGTTCTAAATAGTGGTCATATCGCCCTATATAAAGAACCCACATGCTTTATGGTTATAGCCCCTGATTTGGTAGCCTGTGGTATATCCCTTGGTCGGTGGGCTAGCTCGACCAACTGGGGCCAACCTTATCCATCCACGCCAATACACTAACCTCAGCCCGGGTCATATGGATTGTGGAACAATGGGCTTGAAACAAGTCACAGCCGCATGTGCAAGATTTTAGGGGTCTGCACATCATTGAAGGGTCATATGGAAGGTTTTTCATCGGGGGCTAGGGCTTAATCCCATCCCTAAACTTCGTCACCATGAAATATTTATAAACTTAAATAAAAATTATGTCATATGGTTTAATAAGTACCACTCGCGGTGGCTTGGCTAGCCCATCCCTACCAAGGCTTAGCCTGGACAGAGGTCTCGTGTTTGAACCTTGTTGTGTCCAAAATTTTGCAATGAAACCGACCAATCCATGGGTGYGATGTGGAATCCMACGTCTGGGCCACATGGAACYTCCYCATTTTCCATCATGAATTCCACTTATCGAYAATCGATTGGACCAACTCTGCCATAATATCTACCCTRTCAACTAATCGTACCYTGCCACGTCTCACCCTTGTAGTGGTGACATGTGTCAATTCCCGATYKTTCCACWTGTCTTGTCCACTTCAACAAATGTACACCTAGTCAGCCTACCATGTGTCACCTCCAGAATCTTCCAACTATTCCTGCCATGTCAACTGTACGGTTGTACAACTTGTATAGTCAACTACCATGTGGCATTGTATAGACTGTACAATCATCATTGTTTGCCTATTTGGAAAAACGAATAGATCGCTATAACTTGATAATGTGACGTTCGTTTGAGCCCATTCAAGTTTCATTAGGTTTGTATCGACGAGGCCTATGCACACATTCATTTTGAATCCATTATGAGAACTTTGATTTTTAGGCCTTTCTRAGCCCCATCAAACTCCCAGATCTGATTATGGATCACACCTCCCCACTAAAGGACCTTTTGGTCCCCAAAAGGTTACAMAAATGTACCTTACTGTTTACATACTCATAAGGACAAAAAACAARCGTGATGTTGTACAAAAATGATGTTATAACAGGTCATCATTTCAACATGTGTGATTACATTAATGGAAGCAAAATACAATGAAGTTGTGACATCCACTTCTGGAAAAACCAAGTGGTTGTTTTCTTTCCTTCATAGTGTTCCTATTGATTCATTGGTAATGCCTCTTCCTTCGTGAGTACATGCACAATCCTTTTTTCCTTCCTTGGACGAAGCTCCGAGTTAATCTTCCAACAACTAGTCTTTTGATATCCACCCCTGTTGCAAAATGTGCAGTGAGTTTTCGGCATTCAGACCTGTTTTACCTTCTCTTTCTTTAGTTGTGGAGTTGATTCTTTATGTCATGTCTCAGTCTTGGTCGATGTAAAATTCCTATACATAGATTGTCTCTTCCAACATTTGGAAACAAAATGCTTAGTTGAATGACAAAAGGTAGAGGGATACATATTCCACAAGTTTCAGATTACATGATTATGTTTTTTATAATAAAAAAGAGAATTGGAAAAATCATTACCATTATACCTTCCATGTTGATATTCACTTTTCTTTGGAGATGAATTTCATTCACTACCACAATCAAGGAGTGATATGCCATCACCTTTCATGAATCGATCCTGCAATGACTTAGGTTGATCATTTGAAGAATTACTTGCTTCCTAATTTTTGGAACCCATCTTGGAGGATGCTCTAATATCCACTTCGTCGTATCCCAATCCTAAATATCGAGGCCTTTCCACAACCTCAATGGGATTAACGATACCTTGGCCCTCAATTCAAAGGCCCTTTCCTTCATAACCCATCCTGGTTAGCAATTTCAAACCTATACCTCTTGTATGTTTTTCAAATGCACCAAAACCATCTTGATGGGAACAAGGAGAAATTGATGAATGGAATTCATTACATACCTCAAATATGTTTTATGAAACAGATGTAGAAGGAAATTCCTTCAATCCTTCTTTGAATTTGTTTTACTTTTAAGATTTTACTTGAACTGATCTCTTTCGTTCCAAGTAGTCTTCATACAACACTTTCACCATATCGGCCATGGAAAACATCGAATTTTGGAAATCCTTCTCATCTTGAGAAAGTCCTCCTGTAGATGCCATTCTCCCACTTGAGATGAGCTCTTCCCTGGTTAACATACAAAACTCAAATCCAAAAATCAACTAGCTTTGATACCACTTGATCTGAAAAGATCTTTTATATGACAATGGTTGAGTTATTAAGCATGTGTTGATTAACCAATTAGGAATCTTAATTAAAGAGGAAGAAATATAGAATAAATATCACATCCATTTAAAAATGTACAGATATGAAATGAAGCATAAAACAACAGCAAACCATAACACCAATGTGATAACGGAGTTCAACAATCTCGCCTATGTCTCCGAGCCTTTGTCTCAATGGGTGAGGCTTTCTTATTTATGCTCAAATCTCAATAAGTACATCACAAAAATGCCAAAAGGTTACAAAACTAATCTAGTCTTGTTCTACCGGATCTCAAGAACCCAACAGAAGAAATGACACTCAAATCGGATGACCGAAGCTCCCATAAATGCCCCGCAAAGGTGCGCTCCTCAATAGCTTTCCTGCATGACAATGGCTTTGGCTCAACAATCCAGAAGCATAAATCCATTATGAACCTCCTCCCCCCATGACCTCGAGAAGGCCTAGTTTATATAGATATGAAGTTGGTAACCATATCCCAACTTCCCCGCAAGATCTAGCCTAAAAAAGAGCCCAATATCCCACCAAGAAAAGACCAAACTCCCTCAAATCTGCTGAAAAATCATTGAAAAAACACTATTGTATAGTTAAAAAACCACTTTTGCAACATTATTTGGGCACAACCCCTTTTGAGCGGGCTCCTAGTCATATTAGTTTCCCCCATGTGGCCAGGTGCTAAGATGGGCACGCTGGCCCCCTCACTTCTTGGCTCTTGGTTCTAAGTAGTGGCCAAATGCCTTGTATAAAGAACCCACACGCTTTATGGTTACAACCCCTGATTTGGTAACCTGTGGTCTATCCCTTGGTTGGCGGGCTAGTTCGCCAACCTTATCCATCTGTGCCAATAGACTAACCACAACCTGGGTCATATGGAGTGTAGAACCGTGGGCTTGACACAAGTCACAACCACACGCGCAAAAATTTAGGGGTCTGGACACCGGTGAAGGGTTATATGGAAGGTTTTTCATCGAGGTCTGGGGATTAGCCCTAGCTGTAAACTCTGTCACCATCCAATAGTTATAAAATTAAATTAAAATTATTCTGTATGGTTTAATAAGTACCACCTGTGGTGGTTGGGCTAGCCCAACCCTACCAAGGCTTATCCCGGACAGAGGTCCCATGTTCGAACCTTATTGCGTCCAAAATTTTGCAATGAAATAGATCAATCCATGAGTGCCACGTGGCATCCCACGCCTGGGCCACATGGAACCTCCCCATTCTCCATCATGAATGCCACTTGTCGACCATCTCTACCACAACATATTCCCTGTCAACTAACCGTACCCTGCCACATGTCACCCTTACAGTGGTGCCACATGTCACTTCCCAGTTGGTCCACCTATCCTATCCACGTCAGTGTCCGTATGCCTAGTAAGCTTGCCACGTGTCACCTCCATAAGCTGCCAACTGTGCCTTCCACATTATATGTACGGTCGTACGACCTATACAGATAGCTGCCACATGGCACTATACGGACTATAGGAACTGTACAATCATCAGTTTTTGCCTATTTGGAAAAACAAACATATTGCCATAAATTGAGAATACAACGTTTGTTTGAGCCCATTCAAGTTGTGTTGGGTTCATATCGACGAGGCCTATGCACATGTATGTTTTGAATCTATTCTGAGAACTTTGATTTTTAGGCCTTTCTAAGCCCCATCAAGCTCCTGGATTCGATTCTGGATCAGACTACAAGTAAACAAGCTACTATTTTAAGTATTGATTCCAACCATAATCCTTTATGGCTAGACAAGGACCTTATTTTATCTAATAGCTACAAAAGAAGCTTTGAAGACCTAATTGAGAATTTTTTTGGTACTGAGTTGGTCAAGCTTTGTAGCTCTCAAGACCTAATAATTTGCAATGGAGTAATGAAGTGGCTAAAGTCCAACTAGATAACTTGTATTCATGGTATAGGTAGTAGTGTCGTAGATTATGTGATATCTGATATCCTCGTTTCCAACCAAATATAAACTTTTGAACTTTTAAATGACTATTGAAGAGAATTGTGATAATCAAAGGAATTTGCACTTTGACAAAAGTAAAGTTGACATTTTCTTAAAGGATTTAAATATTATATTAAATATACTAACTGATAAGGAAAACATTGAAGAACTCTATCATAATTTTATGACTACCATTTCCACTTCTATTAACAAGTTATCTTTCGAGGTGTCCTATAAAAAGAATAATAGAATGACCGACCCTTGGTATGATAAAGGGTGTAAAATTTCTAGGAAAGCCATTAGGGATGCTTAAAATGAGTCCTTAAAACTCAATAAAATCAATACCTACAAATCCCTAATTAAAAGGAAAAAATGTACTATATCAATAAAAGGTAAGAGAAACTTTCACAACTATATAAGTTGGATCCTAAGAAGTTCTAGAGCCAAATTCTAAACCGCAATACTAAAGAAAATAATAGGATTCCCTTAAGGGACTGAAATTCCTACCTTAAAAGTATTTACGAATTCCCTAATTCCATTGACACCATTCCTATTGTCCCTATAAAGGAAGAAGTTTTTTCTTTAGATGACATAGAGTTCCAAGTTAAATCTAAGAACATTGAAGGCTACCAAGATGAAATTTTTAAAATCAGTGGGCCTATACTTATACCTCACATACACAAGATCTTCAATTTAGCAATCAAGCGGGGCTTCCCAAAACCCTGGATGTAAATTCTCATTGTTCCTATTTTTAAAAATGGGTATAGAAACATTCCGTCAAATTATAGGACCATTATGATTAGCCTAAAGGTCGGGTTTAGGAGATATCATTCAAATCTGGACCATATTATTACCTTTAGGATCAT
Source organism: Picea sitchensis (assembly GCA_010110895.2). Taxonomy (NCBI): domain Eukaryota; kingdom Viridiplantae; phylum Streptophyta; class Pinopsida; order Pinales; family Pinaceae; genus Picea; species Picea sitchensis. The sequence continues at coordinate 28,911 of SNQJ01S0049105.1, read as the reverse complement.
TGTAGAGGATTTCCACAATATTAAAACCAATTTTTCTGTTGTTTTGTTGACATTCGAATTTTTTTTGACATAGTTCCTAGAAAAAACCTTTGGAATAGGTTGGAAGAGATAAATGTGCCTCTTGAGTTGAGGGAAGTTGCAATAGGGATGTATGAAAATGTAATTTCTAAGTTTAAAAACACTGGTCAAAAGAGATTAACTACAATATTGGAGTCAAACAAGGTTGTCCCTTGTTCCCTACCCTTTTTGGCATATACATTGACAATTTAGAAGATTGTTTGGAGAAAACAGGTTGTGTCGACCCTACTCTCACTGGTATAGTCATGAATATTCTTATTTATGTCGATTCTATCGTTCTTATGGAAAGGAGTCCCCATGATCTTGAAAACCAACTAAGAATCCTGAAGGTGTTTTTCTCAATTACGGGTATGACAGTTAATACTGCTAAGACTAAGGTCATGATTATTAAATCCAATAAGATCACGTATGATACCATTGTATATGACAACAACAACCTTGAGGAAGTGACTTCATATAATTATTTTGGTATTGATATTCACCACAAGCTCAATTGGAATTATAGCATTGAGAAAATGATTATTGGGAGATGGAAAGGTTATTATGGGCTAAGAAGAAAATCCCCTGTGAGACTCTTGTTACACTTGTTATTCTTTATGGATGTGAAGTATGGGGCTGTAGTATCTCTCTCTCTTTAGTATCTCCTCTTTAGAAAGAATCCTCTCCCCCATTGAGAGCATGGCTATGACTAGATACCCACTATATAAGAACACGTTAAACAACATGGAAGACAAGAGAATTCCTAAAATTTCTTCAAAATCGAGTCATAGTCGATGGTGGGATTCCTTGTCTTGGATAAACTATTGGGGAATCGTGGAAGGCACCATTTTAGGAGAAAAACAAAGTATTGCTAAGATAAGAACAAATTCTCACGAGCTCCATAGTGAAACTGAGCATTGGTCAATTCCTAAAATGCAATGGGATGATGGGATGAAAGAGTAAGGTGACACTAAGTAAGAAGTTTGAAGATGAAAAAAACTTTCTCTTAGATTGTCCATCATCATCATCATCATTAAAAATCATTTTTATTAAAATAATATACTAAATAAAAATTTAAAAATAAAATCAAACATTTTTATTAACTTTTATTTAAATCAAATTTATTTATTTAAAATACATCTAATTTATTATCATGGAAAATGGTCATCCTTTTTAATTTGTATTAAACCTTCATTCAGTTGCACCTTCACATTTTTTAATAAATTTAGTTTTTTAATAAATTTAGAAAAATTAATGTTTATTTAAATTAATAAATTAATAATATATTTAATGATGTTTATTAATTAATAACATCTTTAATGATATTTATTATAAGTATGTAATCAATCAAAATTATTGATCTATTTTGACANTTTTTTAATAAATTTAGAAAAATTAATGTTTATTTAAATTAATAAATTAATAATATATTTAATGATGTTTATTAATTAATAACATCTTTAATGATATTTATTATAAGTATGTAATCAATCAAAATTATTGATCTATTTTGACAAATGTAAAGAGAAAAATAAGCATTGCTAAGATAAGAACAAATTCTCACTAGTGAAACTAAAGCTGATCAATTCCTAAAATCCAATGGGATGAAAAAGTGTGTCACCTTTGTGACACTAAGAAGGTTGAAGATGATCTTTATCAAAAAATTGAACTTTAAATTTAAAAAAAAAAATTAAATTAAAAATAGGTATTCACACAACTCGATCCCATCTTACCCTAATCTAACAAAAAATTAACTTTAAATTGAAAACAATTTAACTTTAAATTAAAAATAAGCATTCACACAAATTGATCCCATCTTACCCTAATCTAATAATGAGATAAAATCCAATCACATCTCAACAAATTCATCTGTAAATAAAAAAGAGACAGTTCTCTGAATCCAATCCACCATGCCAATGTCTATGTTTAGAAAAGAGATAGTTTTACGAATCTAATCCAATCCATCATGCCAATGTCTATGTTTAGAGAAATTTTCTCTGAATCCAATCGACCATGTCAATGTATATGTTTAGAGAATTTATTAAATTTTCATTAAAGAACTTATTAAATTTTCAAATAATTCTTTATCATTATTTATTTAATAAATAATTCAAGGATGATAAAAGACTTTTATTGAGCATAGCCATGGATGGAGTTAACTTGTATTCCCTCTAAAACATCAAATTGTATGTCTATCTAGTAGTAGTGATCAACAACAATAACCNATGTTGGCTCTTATAGTCCCCGGTATAAGACACATGAATAGAATGAATGTCTACCTTCAACCATTGATCAATGACTTGAAGCAATTATGGGAAAGGATATGTGTATACGATGTATTAAGACTCATCTCAGAAAAGATCTCTTTTACATTGTATGGAATATGTGCATATACCATGCACCCATATCTATGATTAGGAGTTTGTTATGGGAAACATGTTGATTGATTCGTTTATATTTGTATCATTATCTAGGAACATATTTAATTTGGTGCAATTGTATTCTTTATCCCTATGTTTCATATACAATAACATCACATGTCTTGTAGCAAAAACGAATCATGGATATAAATGTTGTGGACCTTCTATAAAGGATAGGTGGTCCAAGCACCTATGAAAGTTGATATACAACTACTTGAGGGAATTCCTTCAAAAACACCACCCTTATAGAAAATTAGTAGTTACTTTCAATGGTAAACTAGAGAGAACCCGATGACCTAAAATATTGTTACTGGTAGAGTGGCTTAGAGAATATGATACAAACAAGGAGAAGGAAATTGTAAAATTATTTGATTGAAATAGGGAACCTATTTTCTATGATCCTCATTTTTTTTGACACCTATGTTGAGAAAATGTCCATTGGGATGAAAATGAAATCTATAATTTATGAGATTTCATATTGGAAGAATCTTAAGATTTCCCACTTACTAGATCCCATTCATATATTAAAAAATGCTTCAACCTCTTTATAAGACACGTCATCTAAAAAAAGTGACGCATTGGGTGTTAAGAGAGATTTTATTTCTTCAAATACTAAAAAGAAACATTGGCTAATAAAAGATAAGTCGGTCACTCTTGTTCTTTTAAAAAAGGTGATGTTCCATGGATTTTGAAAAAAATATGGTATTTCTTTGGCAAAGGATGTTTCTTGCTCTTTTAAAGAAAGTAATTTCCATTGGATTTAAAAAAAAATGTCATATTATTTGGAAAATGATGTTATATTGGGTGTGAAGGAACCTCTTTTATATATGTTAACTATGTGGTGTCAATTCACTATAAAAGTGTATTTATTAGGGTTGAAATCAAATGACCATTTGAACCTTTAAAGGGTATGTATGTGGATTGCATGATTCTTTTTCTATAATGTAGGTCATAATATGATATGTACAAATAGTTGTATGCTAATTAACTTTGTATGTGTTTATTTTATATTTCCAATATCATTTTCTTGTGAGTGGTTGTGTGAACCATGACTTTCACCAGAACATACGGTGTGTCATATCACTAGTGTAGCTAGGGAGAATAATATGGGGTACCTAGAGAGGTACCCAAGGGGAATAATATTAGATAACTATTTTTATGTATAAAGGTCACTTTTAATAAATAAGGCTTTGTGTGAATGCAATAAATGTTAGAGGACTGAATAGAAGGTTCCCCTTCTAGAAGGTTCCTCCTTTATAATGTTGTTAGGTGGTTGGTAGCACTATATAAAGGGGTTAAATAAATTTAATGGGAAATTCAATAAGTATTGTATGTGGAGTGGTAGCTCATTAGGAGGTTTCCTCCTCGAAGAGGCAAGTGAACATGAGTGGATCCCTTCCTTAATAGGATATATTGTATGTTGCTTCACTACCCTAATGGTTTTCATAGAATAAAGTGTGGATTTTCCATATTGTTCCACGTATTTTCTGTCGTGATATTATTTTCATATATAAAGAACTAAACCAATGGTATTGTAGCACTTTCTTCGGCCACAAAAAAAAGGGGTTTTCTTTTTTCTATTTTGCATTTTTTCGAAGAAAAAAAGAGGGTTGTAACACTCCGACAATTCCTATAGTTTTTTGTGTAGAATTTGTTGAAACTAGTCGTATATATGAATTTATCTTACAAAAACAACCAATTTAAAAAAAGAAACATCTAAAATGGAGTCTAGTAAGTGAAGTTATTAGCATTTTAAAATTGGTTAATTTTCAGGGTCTTTTCGCGGACAACCGCACATTTTTTATTTATTTATGTAACAATCAGTGCAAAATTTGCTTGAACAAATTATAGAAATGATTTCCTCTCACAAAAGTATCCCATTTAAAAAAAAATCATTCAAATTGTAGCTTCGAAAGTGAAGATATCGTTGATTTAAAATTAGACATTTTTAGGGTTTTTTGTGAGGGCGACGAGACTGCATAGCTCATAAATTTTGACCAGGTGCTCATATTGTTTCCAAATCAGTTCCATTGCATAGGGTATTTTTATATTTTTCTTTCAGTTTATTATATGTGTTGTTTCCAATGGATATCTACTCTTAAATCCTTGTGGGCCTAGAAAAGTTTCGCTAAGATATGCGCTGAGATTTTGAACCCTTCAGGAAAGACATCTAGAATGATTATCGAAAGAATCAAGAGACCATAGCCAAAATAGAAGAGAAGTGTAATCTAGAGATCATAAACATTAACACCAAGACATAATATGATCAAGAAAAATATGCCTAGTATAATTTAGAGTTTGATTGTGATGATTAATATATGGAGAGTTATAACATAGATATCATCAACCATTGTGTCACAAAAGAATATAATTAAGAAACATATGTTTGGTATTATTCAGATGTCGAATGTGATGCTTGGTATATGGATAGTTTTCATTTATGGGATGAAAACCATTTTCATATTCTATTTGATGCCTCTACTCCACCTTCTATAAAGCACATCCTAGATAGAAAACAAGATCCTTCTATGCATACTCTTCTTCAGTTTTTGTATTTTCCAGTACTCATGGATGATTTTTTGGCTGGCTCTACATATTTGGATCCACATAACCAGTGTCGATATTGGGAGCATAATTTTCATCTGGCTATTGAGTTATGACATCTTCAGTGTGGATTTCACATGAGAACTTGGACATGAGACCTTGGTTTACCATGGAAATTAGATTACTTCAACATGGTGGATCACATTCCTACATGGGACTGTAGTTCTCCAACCTACTTAAGCATTATGGTGTACACTTATCCTTGGGACCCTGGTATATGGTTGTACAAACTTGTAATAAATGTTGAGGACAACACTTTCATAAGGGGGATGGAATATACTATAGCTAGGGGTAATAATATAGGGTACCTAGGGAGGTACCCAAGGGGAATAATAGTAGATAAGTATTGTTATATATAAATGTCACTTTTAATAAATAAGACACAATGTGAATGCAATAAATGTTAGAGGACTTACTAGAAGGTTTTTCTTATAGAAGGGTTTGGTAGGAAATGCAGGGCACTTCCACACCAATCCTAGCAAAAGAGAAGAAGAATTTAATCAAGAAAGAAAATGACACAAGAAATAAAATAGTACACTGAGATTTTACCCTGGAAACCCTTAGCTGGGAAAACCAACATTCCTTTGAACATTATGCTCTCTTGTTGTCTTATTCATCTAGAATAAAATTTTACATGTCTAACCTTGGTCCACACCTAAGACACAATTGACATCGTACCCTCTTTCACAAGAAACAACAACCCTGTAGCCATTTCAACTTACATATGCAAGACCAACAACCTACACTTACAAATGCATTAACCTGCAAAAGTGCATCCTATCGTCAAGTTAAAATAACAACCTTTACATCCTTACAACACGCCTCTTTATAGTCTTTACAATAGGAAAACCCCTAAATATTGGCACCCAAAAAAAGTTACAGATCCATGCATATTGTTGGCTACAAATCCCACAAATCATGGGATTCTATTATAGTCGAATCCAAGTTGGGTTTACCAATCGATTAGCAGTTGGTCTTCATTCAATCTCTAGTCAGTCATATCATGCCCACACTTCGACCTCTTGTTGTTTGACTTGTCATCGATATCTTTGAATTTGAATTTACCCGATTGACTTCCTCGACCCTCAACTTGTTTTCGATCTACCTTGACTTCGACCTGTTGTCGATCCACCTCGAATTTGACCATCAGTGTCTATTCACCTCGACTTGAGTTTCACTACAAAAAATATAACAACCCAACATTCTCCCACTTGTTGTCTTCTTTGTTGAAACAATAGATTCATAAAAAAATTCTCACAGAGTCAACAAGTCTTCTATGTTTTCCAACGTGTCTACTTTCTCCAATATAACCTTGTTACTTTCCACCATATCTATTACAAAATGGTATTGTTCAATGTTCTTAGTCTTTGAGTGATACATAGGGTTATTTTCTAGAAATATTTCTCTTTGACTATCACAACTTACCTTCATAACTCTCTACTCAAACCTGATTCCTAGACACAACCTTTGAAGTCATATTTCTTCTCTTTTCCCATGAGTGGCCACCATGTATTCATATTTTGTTTTTGACAAGGCTACGACCATCTTTAGCTTACTCATATAACCTATTACTCCAGCCAACATCTTGAAGATATATCAGTTGGTCAACCTTCGTCGATCCAAACCTTCAGCACATTCGGCGTTGACAAATCCATGTACATATAATTTACCACTACCACCTCCAGATTTTCATTAATAGCATATAGCATAGTCCTTTGTGCCACAAAAATACTTGAAAACTCTCTTGATAGTTTTAAAGTGCGCCTTTCCATGTGTCGACATGTATCTACTAAACACTCTCACTGCATGGGCAATGTCTGCTCGAGTGAAGACCGTCACATACAATATAATACAAACAAAACTTGCATAGGGAACATGTGCCATGTCCTATATCTCTTCCTTTGTCTTTGGACACTATTCAACAATAAGCCTTGCTCCCACTAGAATTGGAACTTTCACCAATTTGCAATACTAGATGTTGAATAGTTTCATAATTGTTTCAATATACTTCGTCTGATTCAACCAGATCTTTCTAGTGGCTTGATCTCTCTTAATTTCCATTCCCATAATGAAGTTAGCTGCATTGATATCCTTCATGTCAAACTTGGAGGATAGTTACTTATTCACCTCCTTTATTGTGTCCATGATGTTTCCAATCAACAACATGTCATCGACATACAAATATACATATATGAAACACTCACCTTCTTCCTTGGAATATATGCAGTGATCAACTTTGCTTCTCACAAATCCCAAACTAAGGATGTATGTGTCAAAATTCTAGTACCATATCCTTGGGGATTTCTTTAGACCATAAATGGATCTTTTGAGTTTTCACACCAACTCTTGCTTGCCCTTTACTACAAATCCTTTAGGATGTTTCATGTAGATTTCTTCTTCCAGGTCCCCATGTAGGAACGTTCTCTTCACATCAATTTTTTCTATCTCCAGATTGAATTCAACAGCCAGATACATTAGTACTTTAATGGAAGATGATTTTTCAATAGGGGAAAAAATCTCACCATAGTCTACTCCCTTGACTTGGGAATATACTTTCTCTACCATCCGAGATTTGAAATTATTGACTTGTCCTACGACATTCATCCTCTTATTGAAAAACCACTTTCCACCGATGGGATTTCTTCCACTGGGTAACTTGAATAAATTCCATGTATCAGTATTGTACACGGATTCCATCTCTTCAACCATGGCGTCCTTCCAAAGTTTACCCTCTGTCGATTCGACTACCTCACTAACCAACTTGGGCTCATCATTGATGGAAGTTAACACAAATGCGTAATCAAAGTGAGGTGGATTGTACCTTTCAATTGGTTTTCTTATTCTTTTTTACCTCTGTACCACTAGATTCAATTGTTCCACCTCTTCCTCAGATTCAATCGACTCATTTGAATCATTTTCTTTCATTCCTCTGTTCAAACTACACTATATCAGGATTATTCTTAGTCTAAACAACTTCCTCAGGCTCGGATTTACCTCTGAATTCTCTAAAGACCACATCTCGACTATACAATATTCCCCTTGATGGAAGATCCCATAGCTTATATCCTTTCATCCCTTCTTTTTATCTGATTAAAATAAATTTGACTATCTTCTTGGTCCTCTTTTCCTTGGGAACATGCACAAATGCATCACAACCAAATACTTTGAGATGTGCTACCGACGACTTCTTACCAGACCATACCTCATTTGGATTCGTTTCGACTACGTTGACGAAGGAGACATATTCATTATATATATTGCAGTATCGACTTCCTTCTCCCATAATTCTTGTGCAAGCCCAACAACATTGAGCATGCTACTTTCCTTATCCATCAACGTTTTGTTCATTCTCTCGGAAACTCCATTTTTTGTGGGGTATATGGTGTGGTATTTTTGTGTGCTATGCCACATTGCTTACAGAATTGATAAAATTCATTTCCACAGAATTCACCACCATTGTCAGTTATCAACACTTTAATCCTCTTCTCTATTTGGTTTTCCACAAGTTCTCTAAACTCCTTAAATCTCTCAAAAACCCCTCATTTCTTCCTCAAGAAATATATCCATGTCTTCCTGGAAAAATCATCTATGAGGGAGACACAATACATGGATCCACCAAGTGAAGGTATTGTAATCAGACCAAGCACATCACTATCCACCAATTCTAGAATCCCATTTTCCCTTGTAGCTCCATATGGGAACCTCACCCAACTTTGTTCCCCATATATGCAATGTTCACAAAATTCGACTTTCAAACCACATTCAGGAAAAACATTGAGCATACCTTTTTTTCATATCTTGAAGTCATTTTTCTCCAATGTATCCCATCCTCTCATGCCACAACCTGGTCGAGTTGATTTTATCATGTCTTGTCAAGTCAGTTTGAACTAACTTGGCTCAATTTGAGTCGAGTTGTATTGACATCAAGTTGGGTCGAGTCGCATTCGAGTCGATTTCAGGAGCAACGATGTTGTTGCATCCAGTCGAGTTGACATTCCCTAATAGCTTGTACAAGGTATCAATCCAAACTAATTTCATTAATACCATCGCACCTATGACCATCTTACATGAATCATTCTAAAAAAGAGTATGCACACCTGCATCACTCATCTTGTTGACAAATATGAACTTTCTTGCCAAACCCAAAATGTGTAGCATACCTGGAAGGGTTCTTTTCCTCCCATACCTCAATTTCAGTCGAAATCTTCCCCTTCTGACAATTATGGTTGTCGATTCATCCCCCAAGAACACATCACCCCCATCATATTTTTCATATTCACAAAACCATTCTTTATGTGGTGTCATATGATAGGATGCACATGAGTCGATCAACCAAACATATTGATCCAAATATGTATTGTTCGATGCTAGGTACACATTGTTAGTACTCTGTAAATATGTTCGGTTGATAAACAAACGACGAAGGTAACTTTTTCAACCAACCTTGAGACCCGAAACTAGCCTTTTGAATCTACAGAGGCTCTCTCGGGGGGTGCGGTCTCCGCTCTGGATATTGCTTTTAAAAAAGTGGCTAGATTCAACACCTTTGATATAATGGGTTCTGGTTATATTGGCGCAAGAAAGTAAGAGATGGGCTATGGAGTCAATTCGAGGAAATGATAGAGACAAATGAATCAGTGACTGGACTTGAGAGGATAAGGCTAAGCAAGCAACAATCTTCAGTGTAAAATTGTAACGTGTGGAGGGGGAGAAAAAACAGGAAGTAACTCGAAGCATCGCTGCAGGTGAATTTAGAGTTAGATTTTAGAAGAAAACATTTCGTCTAAGTGGCATGAACAAGGGGTGTTGTGCAATGAATCCACAGGTTCGAAAATTCGTTCCGAAATAGACAGAAAAAAATATGAATAAAGATGACAGGAATCACATACACAAAGAAAGAGGCACAATACATCCAACTGCTACAATTAGAATCTTTTCATCAAGTTGTAGGACCTTTTCATTAAGTTTCGGTCAAAAACTCAAATGAAATACAATAGTTATCATTTACCAATCTTTCCAACCAACCTGGCTTACATTGAAAATATGAAATATATAAATGAGGGCGTCGCTTGGGCTACCCTGCTTTCTAACTGCTAGCCCAAAAAACTAGGAAACTGAGTAGTATGTATTAGAGACTCTTCGCATGACACTTTCCAAAAATATATAATAATCATGTATGTTTATGCATGACCATTCATGAATTTTCCATGAGGATCTGCTCATCAGTCAGGTCTCGATATGAGTAACAAATGTGTCAATGTTTCCCTTCGACTAGATGTTTGAGTGGACAAGTGTCTACCAGGAACTCGCTGTCTGCTATAATGACTTTGATTTCTATCGTGCGCTCATTTGCTGGGAAAAATGTGCACAAAAAGTGGTTGTTTGAGTGTCACGACCATTATCAAAGTGGTAGAGTGATTTAGGGGAATGTGTTCTTCAAAACTGCCAAAATTTGTCTTTTGTTTGCGGATGCAGAGACGAACACCAACTAAACTTGTTTTTTCTACATGTTGGCGAATGTCGTGCGGGCTTCCTTCTCGGTTTCTTTGCATTCCCTAGAATGCTTTGTATTCCTTTCCTCTGATAGCCTCTATGCTTCATGCATCTGTACAATGGTGTCTTGCACCTCTCTAAGTTGTCTTTTTGACCATGCCACGTTCCCTTCATGACCTTGCGTTGTTTATGCTTCCATAGTCTTTTTCGCTAGCTGTCGCCTCAACTCCATGTTTTCCTAGTAGAGTTAAGAGATAGCCATCTTTTCTTACTTTAATTGTTGAGATGGCTCTTGATAATTCACTCCTATGGTATCCATTTCCCTTGTTCTTCTCCTATTTTCGCAGCTTGATTCCCCAACGGTTTCCAGTCGGATGGAGTGCATGAGTAGTTGTTTGGCCACCGATCTCGCAGGTGGCTCTTCTGAAACTTGGGCTTCCTCAACTTCCTTTTTCTTCATTGGCATTCCCCTTATACAAGGTATTTCCTGTTGGGGAGATGGGGCTTCTACTATCTTTCCTCCCTGTGCAAGTCTTTCTGCTTCAGGTTCTTCACGGTTTGATCTAATCTTCTCTGTGGGTAAAGGAATAACTCCTTTCACGTCCTTGGGAATGTCTGTCGTAGGTGAGAATGACTCCCGATTGTTTTGGGACTTGGAACTAGAAATTATGCTACTTTGCACACCTTTCCTTATGATTTGGGAGGTCTCCATGGCACAACCGATATGAATTCTACATGCGGTGTATCAGACAAATGCACAGGGAGGGGATTTTGATTGACCTGAACTGGCAAGGGAAATTTAAAACAGAGTGCGAGCCTGGTTTCACGACTGAAATGGCGGTCGAGCATATGGAATTTATAACGAGTCGGGTAGAAGGAGGATTTTTTCTGGAGAACAGTGAATTCATGGTGACGGTATGTTTTGAATTGAATTGCATATTTTCCATGGTACATCCCAATGTGTAGAACACAGGTGATAATTTTTGCAAGGAATGCATGATATGAATGCTGTTATTTTTCATTCCCTCGGCCTTCATGATGAACTGATAATAGCTGATGCACTTGCCTCTCCTT
>SNQJ01S0049104.1:0-47331 GCA_010110895.2 Picea sitchensis | reverse complement strand
ACAACCCAACATTCTCCCACTTGTATTCTTCTTTGATGAAATTGAGAGACCTTTGAACTTTCGTTCACAGACCCATGGAAGAAATTTCCATTGCCTCTTTGCACCAAGAGAACTTCACAACACTCACAGACTTGGTCAACGAGTTTGATATGTTTTCCAATGTGTCTACTTTCTCCAAGAACACCTTATTTCTTTCCACCATGTATCTCATGAAATGGTATTATACATCAATGTGTTTAGTCTTAGAATGATAAGCAGGGTTCTTTTGTAGAAATATTGTGCTTTGACTATCACAACTTATCTTCATAGCTCTCTGCTCAAACCCAATTCTTGAACACAACCATACTTCTTCTTTGCTTCCATGAGTGGCTACTATGTATTCAAATTATGTTTTTGACAAGGCTATGACTTCCTGTCACTTACTCATCCAACTGATTGCTCCATCAAACATCTTGAAGACATATCCACTGGTCGACCTCCATCGATCCATATCTCTAGCCTAATCGACATCGACAAAGCCTTGTACATTTAATTCTCTATCACCTCCAGGTTTTCTTTGGTAGCATATAGCATAGTTTTTTGTACCACACAAATACCCGAATACTCTCTTGACAACTGTCCAATGCTCCTTCCCAGGTGTCGACATGTATTTGCTCAACACTCCCACTACATAGGCAATGTTTGGTTGAGTGAAGAACATCACATACATTAGACTACCAAAACAAATTGCATAGGCAGAATGTGCCATATCCTCTATCTATTCCCATGTCTTTGGAAACTATTCAACAGTGAGCCTTACTCCCATAAGAATTGGCACCTTCAACGGTTTGCAATTCTGCATGTTGAAACATTTCAAAACTGTTTCAATATACTTCATTTTGTTCACCAGATATTTCTAGGTGCTCGATCTCTCTTAATATCCATTCCCAGAATGAAGTTAGCTGCATCAAGATCCTTCATATCGAACTTGGAGGATAACTTCTTCTTCACCTCCTTTATAGCGTCCATGATGTTTCCAATCAACAACATGTTGTCGACATAAAAAGATACATATATGAAAATCCCACCTTCTTCTTTGGAGTATATGCAGTGATCAACTTTGCTTCTCACAAACCCCAAACTAAGGATGTATGTGTCGAACCTTTGGTACCACATCATTTGTGATTGATTTCAACCATAAAGGGATCTTTTCAGTTTGCACACCACATCTTTCCTTCCCTTTACTACAAATCCTTCATGATGTTTCATGTAGATTTCTTCTTCGAGGTCCCCATGTAGGAACATTGTCTTCATATCCATTTGTTCTATTTCCATATCAAATGTTGCAGCCAGAGACATTTGTAATCTAATGGAATTTATTTTTCCAATAGGGGAAATAATCTTATCGAAATCGACTCCTTCAATTTGGGAATATCCTTTCGCTACCTGTAGAGATTTGAATTTTTCAAATTGACCTGTTGCATTCATCTTCTTATTGAATACCCATTTGCTACCAAAAATCTTTCTTCCACTAGGAAACTTTACTAGGTCCCATGTCTCATTCTTATGCAAGGATTCTATCTCTTTGACCATGACGTCCTTCCATAGTTTTCCCTCTATTGAGTCGAATACCTCCCCAATTGACTTGGTCTCATCGTCGATGGAAACTAACATGAATGTGGAACAAAAGTCAGGCAAAATATACCTTTCGATTGGTTTTCTTACTCTTTTTGGCCTCCTTACAACTGGGGTCGGTTGTTCCACCTCTTCTTCTATTCAATCGACTCATCTGGATCATCTTCTTCATTCCTCAATTCAAACCACACTATCTTAGGATTATTCTTGGTCTGAACAATTTCTTCAGGCTCATACTTACTTTCGACTTCTCTGAAGACTATATCTCGACTGTACATTGTTTTCCTTGATGCAAGATCCTAGAGCTTATATCCTTTCATTCCTTCTTTGTATCCAATGAAAATACATTTGAATGCCTTTTTGTCCAGCTTGCTCCTCTTTTCCTTGGGAACATGCACAAATGCATCACAACTAAATACTTTGAGATGTGAAACTCAAGGATTCTTACCTAGACATACCTCATGTGGATTCGTATTGACTAGCGCCAACAAAGGAGACACATTCAATAGATATTTTACAGTTTCGACTACCTCTTCCCATAATTATTGTGTGATCCCAGCACCATTAAGCATGCTCATTTCCTTTTCCATCAACGTTCTGTTAATTCTATCGAAAACTCTATTTTGTTGTGGGGTATATGGTGTGGTAATTTGGCATGATATGGCACACTTCTTGCAGAACTGATCAAATTATTTTCCACATAATTCACCACAGTTGTCAGTTCTCAACACCTTAATCTTCTTATCTGTCTAGTTTTCTACAAGATATTTAAACTCTTTGAATTTCTCGAAAACCTCTGATTTCTTCCTCAAGAAATATATCCATGTCTTCCTGGAAAATCATCTATGAATGAGACATAATACAGAGATCCACCAAGTGAAGGAACTATAACAGGGATACACAAATCACTATGAACTATCTCTAGAATCAGATTTTCCCTTGTCGCTCCAGATGGGAACCTCACCCAACGTTTTTTTCCATATATACAATGTTCACAAAATTCAACTTCTAAATTAGATTCAGGAAAGTCTTCGACCATACCTTTGTTATGCATAACTCGAAGTATTTTTTCTCTGATGTGTCCCATCCTCACATGTCATAGTATGGTTAGGTTTACTTTATGATTACTTATCCATTCGGTTTGGATCGACTCAGCCCGAGTCGAGTCGAAGATGATTCAACTTTAGGAACAATGATGCTATTGCATCTAGTCGATTTGACACTCCCCAACAACTTGTATAAGGTTCCAATCTGAATGTCTTTCATTAAGACCATCGCACCTGTGACCATCTTTCATGAATCCTTATAAAATAGAGTGTGCATGCCAACATCACTCATCTTACTAACATATATCAGGTTATTTTCCAAACCTGGAATGTGTAGCACAACTGGAAGGGTTCTACTCCTCCTATCATGTAGTATCAGTCGAACTCTTCCTTTTTCGACAATTTTGGTTATCGATTCATCCCCCAAGAACACTTATCCTCCTTCATATCATTCATATTTGCATAGCAATTCTCTATGTGGTGTCACATGATAAAATTCTCCCGAGTTGTTCAACCGAACATCTTGACCCGACTGTGTATTGTTCAATGCCAGCTACACATCGCCTCCCTGATATGGAGTCATCTTTCTCTCAGTTGACTGCTTCTCATCGGATCCTGTATCGACTTCCATCGCCTTCGAATTGTAGTCCCTTTTGTAAGGTCCAAATTTACCACATTTCCAGCATATTCTTGTCGACTAAACCAAGGATTTATATATACCCTTCGAATTAGACTTTCTACAAGATAATTTTCCTCTATCTCTATCAACTGACCGACCTGTCACCACTAAAGCATCTTTGTTCAATCCTTCCATGTTATTTATTCTCATTTCTTATAATAGTAGAGATGCAACCACATCTTCTAGAGATAATGTGGTTGTATTACTCATTATATCCATGACTAAGCTATCCCAAGAGTCTCGTAAAGAACATAATAGGCTAATACATTTCTCCTCCTCGTTGATTTTAATATCCACAAAAGATAACTAGATTATAATGGTATTAAACAAATTTAAATGCTCAGTAACTGAACTTCCATAACTCATTCTCAAATGATACAGTTTATTTTTGAGAAACAAATTATTTACCAGGGATTTCGACTGGTATAAGCTTCCCAACTCTTCCCACAGTTTCTTGGTTGAATATTCACCTGAGACATTTAGCAGTGTTGAATCTGCATGATAAAGTTGAATCGTACTCCTTTCTCTTCTCTCGATTTTCTCCTATTCCTCTATCGACATACATGTTGGCATGGTACCTGGATAGACCAATGTCCATTGTTCTTGATCTACAAGGAGATATTAAATTTTAATCTTCCAAAGATCAAAATTTTGGCCATTGATTTTTTTGATCTCTATTCTCGAGTTGCTCGCTATTCTTTAACACAATATTTAAAGATTTCTAACTTATGACTCTTATTGAACCTATAGTTTAGCTCAGATCCAATGTTGTTAAGCCAATATATGATACCACATGTTAGGAAATGAGAAACATTTCCACACTCAATATAGAAGAAGAGAGGAAGAAAGATTTAATCAAGAAAAGTGACACAACAAGCACACAGTACACAAATATTTTACCCTGGAAACCCAAACTAGGAAAACCAACATTCCTTGAGTGTTCTTCTCTTTTTTGTCTTATTCATTTAGAATAAAAGGTTACATGTATAACCTTGGTCCACACCTAAGAAACAATTGGCATCATACCCTCTTTCTTTCGCAAGAACAACCTTGCAACCAATTTGGCTTACATTTGCATGACCAACAACCTTTCAAATACAGACTCTTGGTGATTATCCATTCATCATCTAAAGATTCAAGATTCAGGATGCATTGATTAGATGTTACAACCTTACAACACACATTCTCTATAGGCTTTACAACAAGCAAAACCCTAAAGAAAAGTCACCCAAAAATGGTTATATATCCATGCAGATCATTGGATACAAATCCCGTGAATCTTGGGATTCTTTTACACTAAAATACCAAGTCAGATTATCTGTCAACTACCAGTCAGCCTTCATTCAGTCTTCAGTCAGTCATCATATGCTCGCCTATCGAACTCTTGTAAATTGACCTCTTTGAATTGTTTTCGATGTCTTTAACATGTCAAACCACCTCAACCTTCGAATTCGACTAACCTCGACCTTCAAATTTTTTTCGATCCACCTCGAATTCGTCTTTACCCGATCGAATCACCTCGACCTTCGACTTTGAATCTCAATTGATCCACCTCGAATTTTGTTGCAACGAACATAACAACCCAACAATTATTTTTCAAGCACTTTGTCGATGCACATTCAATCTGGATCATTGATCCTAAAGTTGATCAATGATCCTCACAATTCCTTCCTTTTTCACAATGCTCATTCAATCTACGATCATGATTTAGTTTGACAATGATCCAGCGATTGATAATGGTATACCTTCCTCTGGTATTATTGGCATGATTTAGATCCTTGTTCTCCATGTGTCATCTCTATGTGGACTCCCTTATGTCACCTTGACGTATCTCGACATTTAAAAAAATTTAAATATCTTAGAACCTTTGATGAGTTACTTCTTATTTCTTTCGTCTTGATCTGGTTCAAATTTAAAGAAAGGATTTTCACATGATCTCTTGTCAACAACACACTTCTTCATGCATCAATGACCTTAACATCAACATCAATGACAAAATTCGACCAATAAGAAAGTTTTCATTAATGATATTGTCAAATAATCAAATAAACACACTCCCCCTATAATGTTGACATCAATGACATAAACTATCCAACACAATAAATATGTATTGTTACATTTATAACTCCGAATTGCTTTAAAAGTAACTTGAAGTTATCTCAAAGCAGAACTAGCAAAAATATGACATCATAGAGCCAAGTATCTATAAGCAACTATAGATTGTGATAATGAATTAGAAAATTGTTCAACTTACTATGCTTGAAGCTTCCTATTTTCTTCTAGAAATTCTTCAACCTCTCGATAGTTGATATCTTTGTCCTTAGGTAGGTTTGGTTGCTCAGTGATAGGAATGCTTCCTATTTCTGCATCATCTGACATAAACTACCAAAAGTGAATTATAAAATCAAAATCTAAACTATTTACATTAAAAAACTCTACTAATAAAGGATACCTAACTCTGATAAGAATGCAAATTGAACCTTGTATAAAACTTTACCATGAATCATAACTATAGAAACACTTTAAAACTAGCATAATTATGAAACTATGTTTGTTTTTCTAGGACATATGTAATCTTTAGGGTGATACAAACACCCCATAATTCCTCAAACTGTGTTTGTTTTTATAGGATGGATGCAATATTTAAGGTGAGACAAACACCCTACGACTATTGGCATTTTCTAGGCACATGAACACAATGAACAAAGGTTAAAAAAAGAGTTGTGTTTTGATATTGAATATACATCATTTATCATCAAAGAAAACTACCAAGAAATGACATCGAAATGAATCTTTGGCAATTGTGCACACACACTAACTAAAATGGAAAAATGGGTACTAACTACCTGCATCCATGAGCTCAGTGAGGCAAGAGATTGTACAACCACATCACACATAGGCTAGATGTTAGTTGCATTTCCATTGCGAAGACCTGCATAAATCATCAGAGAATAAAAGTTTATATGACTGAATAATAATAAAATAAATAAATAGACATATCAACATGTATGAGACTCTATAAATACTAAAGTGGAATATCTAAATGAGCTTCTCTTGGTTTCAAGAAGAATTCACTCTCTACTGAACAAGCCCAACCACATGAAGGTGGAATCTCATCCCCCCCACCCCACCACCACCACTCAAATCACTCTCAATTCCCCATACCCAATCTACCTACTCAAAAATAATTGAAAGTGACATAGTATGATTCATGCATAGAAAGTAGAAAAAAAAATTAAAGGTAGCAACAAATAGTTTATATTAATATATTTTATCATCAAAATATGTTTCTGTTGTACATGTTTCTCATAATATATACAATCACTTCTTTTTATGTTTCTTAGTTTTCATATATTTCTTGATTGGATCATCTATTTCTTGATCCACTTCAGTTGTTGGGCCCTATCTTGGTGTTGATTGGATATGCATGCTCTAACATGTTGTATGTCTAGTCGTGTACTCCCCACAACGTGCAGGCTACTGCTAAGGGGCATCGACTACAATGACAAGATGGGTTAAATTGATATGATTAGTTATTATTCACATAAGTATTTCATTAATACAAATATCATTACAATGGTATTTACCAAGTTGATAGTCAAGACCATGGGTTCAATTGCCATGTGTTCCTTCTCTCTCAAAGAATCCTCATTTACATGCTCTTCCATTGAAAAAGAAAAGTTATAAGTACACCATCTACAAGTAAATATTAATAATTGTAATCCATACTTAGGATGCACACCACCGCCATGGGGTTGTTTTCCACTATTGGCCTCATAATTGTTGTTTCTCTCTCTCTCTCTTAAAACAAAAAGACACATTCATTTATGGGAAAATCAATTGTGCATAGATTTTACAAGTAATCAACAATTAAAGTCCATTGATTTTACTTACAATGTCGTTCAAAGGGGAAAATTATGATTTCCCCATGCTTTGTCGATGTCCAACCATGCCTTGAAAGACAAACTTGAAACTGAGTCGTAGGTCTTCTTCAGTGGTCATAGTTTTAAATTGATCCCCCTACATTGCATAAGATCTCAAATTTGTCTTATTGTATGCAATTAAATAAAAGTTGGATGATGATATGAATGATATGGTTTAATTATTTGGCACTTACAATTCGTTCTTTTAGTTTCATGTAACCATGTTGGCCAAGTTTGTGTTGTGCATTTTTTTCTAGTCTTTCTTTGGTTACTTTTGACGTGTCTAGGAGCCTACGAAAAGTTTACAATAGGTTGTGTATGATAATTTTTATAAAGAACTAATGATAATTCAACATATTAAATTAAAAATATCATATACCTTCCTAGACCAAGTGGAATATTTCCTTCTTTTCTCATTGTCTTCTCCTTTGCATCCTCTTATAGATTCTTCCACTCACACTTGGGAATAATCGGAGGATGTTCATACCTAGGGTTTGTTTGAAAATGAACCCTATATTAACCCCTCACATATTTCAAATATGTATTGGCCAATGAGGTGACTCCACTTTTGTTGAAGGATTCGCCAAACAAGCCAACCAAGTGGTCAATAAGATCCTTTTTCAAACTAGCATTCTGAGCATTCCATCGTGTGTGTATGGTGGGCCCAATAATATCTAAGGCCTTGCCATTCATATGCTTGAAAAAATGTTGTTTCCTACAAAACAATATGATCATTAATTTAAAATAATCGAAGAGATGTATGTTTCAATTAGATAATAGGAAATAATTAAGACATTCATAAATACATGATATTTTTGGTATCTTGATCATAACAATGTTCTCGTCCACCAAAAAGGTAACTAGCATTGTTCCCTTGTTGGAAGCACGTGACGATCCAGGAAAGCAATTTTTAGATTCACCAATTGGCTCATCTCGACCATCATGTTCTTGGTCTGGCATGCACTAGGAGGGTATGTCATGGGCCTTAGAAGGATTAGTCGTCTAACTCACAGGGCTGTCAGCCATAGGCAAAGATCCAAAGAACCTCGTGGGTATGTGGCTCGCGGTAGGATGTTGTGACATTGGAGCATCAGTGCTACCAACACCTATCAAATGTATGCAAATAAAATAAAAATAGTACTTCCACAAAATGCTCATTAATATGGTTTAATAATGACTTAGGTTGAGAAGGGTTAGCTCAAAATAGTGGAATGATGATGAATGTTATATAGGTTAACAATGTATGAGCTTAGCTAGTTCCATGTATTTTTTCTTTAGGATTTAAACTTGGTTTCGCAAATTATTTGTACACCATTAGAATGATGAACCATGAAGCCAAGAAGGACAAGTCATGATGAAATACCCAATAACTAAATATTTATTTTTTAAAACCAAGTCATTGTGTGTATTTGATTTATAGAACATTGTATAGGCATGTATAGAATAGAGTACATGCATGTATACAACATAGTATAGAATAGAGTACAAGCATGTATAGAATAGAGTACATTTGGCATAATTTCCTAACAAGGTATGATCTTGGCTAGTTCCATGAATTTTTTCTTCAAGCTTCAAACTTGCTTTGTTTTGTAAATTCTTTGTTCACCAATAGAATGATGAACCATGAAGCCAAGAAGGAAATTGTAGCTCATATCATGTACATAGACTAAAAAAGTTATGTGGATAC
This sequence comes from Picea sitchensis, assembly GCA_010110895.2. Taxonomy (NCBI): domain Eukaryota; kingdom Viridiplantae; phylum Streptophyta; class Pinopsida; order Pinales; family Pinaceae; genus Picea; species Picea sitchensis. The sequence goes on along the minus strand of SNQJ01S0049104.1, from coordinate 38,382 downwards.
ATAATAATACACAATAACATAAAGAGTTTACACCATAATACATATTAAAAAAATGAATCTCAATGACTGATAAATACAATTCATCCTTTTTCTATATAAATCCTACGAAGTTTTATCCCACTCTCATCCAAAAATTGTCAATCCTTTGTTCTTGAACTATTTTTTTTCTTTTATTCCATATCTTTTGATAATTGTATCAATTGTTCAAGCAATTATTAAGGCATGAATTTCAAAAATAAATTTTGGTTCCTATCTTCATCGAAAATTTATGAGTCGTGATCATAACTGCTACCAGATTTACATTCTTATTTTCACCTTGCACTACTCTATCATGATTGCTTGACATTTGGTTATGTTCAATCCATCCTAGAGTATTTATATATATTCCTTCAATGATTACTTGTAGGATATTTGTAACTAACCATTTTTCTAGAAGTTATATCAAGATTTGTATATCTATCATATGATGGAATATTATGAAATAAAGTTTTGATTTTCCATAATAAATGAAAATCATCTATTAACTTGTAGACAATAGTTTGACCTTTCAAAACTCCATCCATATTTTGAAATTTAGTTATATCATCCCTTTCTTTTATTATCATATCTGTATATGCTTCCTACTGAAGAAAAAATCAATTTTTATCCCAACATGAAGGTAGTCCCATTTCAACTAATTCCTTGTATCTTTTCATGAAGGTTTCAATTTTTCTATGAATTGAACTACATTTATTTTGATCGTGCTGAACCAAATTATTCTTTGTTAATACCTTTGTAGCATCCATAATTAGAGAATTACAATCATTGACACCCAAATCCTTTAACTAATTCCAAGTCTTAGAGTTAAGGAATTTAATAACATTGTTGACCGCCTATGGTTTATCACTCAATTCTTCTATTATTTTATTTATAATTTCGTGAGTTTGTGAAGCCAAGTTAGACTCATCAACCATCAATGTGTAAGAATCCCATGATTCAATTATCTTTGAAATGATATGATCCCAAATAATATGTCTTGCTCCAATTAAATATAATTTACCAGTTAGCGTGCCCTAAGCTCGCTCTAAATCTTTTTGCAACTTTGATTTGAGTTTCTAATATTTAGCAATGACTCTATCTTTTTCTTTAAATTGATATTTGAAAATATCAATTTTATATTTTAATTGGTTATCATTCTTGTATGATTTTCAACTTTAATTTCCTTAATATTTAAATCAAGTAATGCCTTTTCCAATTCTTATGAAGGATCTGGTGTTGTGAATGATTGAACTGATGAAGACTTTAAACACTTAAGTTCACTTTTCTCCTTTTCCAATATTTCAATTTGTTTTTTATATGAACCAAGATAATTATTCATTTGAACCATTTGTTGGAGTGACTGATAGTTTTTCCTATTGCATTGCTTGAAGTTCTAGTGTTTGTACATGATAAATATCATGCATGTTAAGCTTCTTTTTTGACACTTGAATTTATGTGTTCTTATTTTTTAACAGAGCCTGTACATATTTTGCATCATGAGGATCTGCACCTAGGTCTATTATCCATTGCTCTAATTCATTTATTTGTGTTTGTTTTGGTTTGGTGGCTACCTTCTCCTACTTCCATTGATTCTCAAGCTTACTAGTCATTGCTTGAATTCTTCCCATACTAGATGAGGTCTCTAACAAGTCTCTAAATACCATCTCACTTGTTTGATTATGCAACTCCATTTTAGCCACCATATCTATTCCATCTAATTTCAATTTGAACCTGGTGGATTTATAATCTTGAGATTTTTTATTGTTTGAGCTTTAAGTTCCAGTATGGCCATATTCAAATATCCTTCTTTAAAATCTAAGGTTGTATAACAATTTTGTTCGATAAGATCCATACTTCCAAATTTAAGGATAAATCTGTCTTTGTATTTTAATATTATGATTCTTTATTTCCATAAATTGAGAAAAGAGATTGTTTTGAATTTTATGTCCTGAATCTACAATGTTTTCTTGTCCTTCATGGATATTTGAACTTTCAATAACATTTGAAGGGACATGCTCTACAGAAAATATAGTCTCGCTTGTTGCAAGAGTTTGCTCTATAATATTTATTAATTTACCTTTTCCCTATTCTTGATCCTTTGTATTTTGTCTTTTACTTTTTTTTTTATCTTCCTCCATATCATAAATAGTTTGTGATGACTTTGGATATATTCTCTTATTAGATTTATTCTATTGTTGTGGAGTCTTAATTATTGATGGTTGAGTTGTTTGTTCATTCTGGCCAGGATTATTTTTTTGAAGAACTGGAACTTGACTTTGTAATAATGATGGCTCACCTCCCTGTAATTAGTGATGTACATGCTCCCAACTATATTGATTTGCAACTTTCTCCAATTCTGGATTTGACTGATGAGTATAAGGAGATGATCCAAATTACACCCTTTTATTTGAGATTATATGATAAGAATCATAATTGCATTCTTCTCCTAGCTGAAAATTCAAGTTCAAAATCATTTTTCAACTGTTCCTTGAGTTTTTCTTATGATTACTATAAAAGGCAAAACTTCATTTTTTAACCGGAATGTGACTTGATGTTTCCTGGAAACAAAATTTACATAATCCGAATCAATCATTTGTCTTATGTACTCTAAGGAAAATTTTATAGGTGTCAAAAACACTGGTAACGGAAAATGATTCAACTATGAACCATATATCCTTATGATTGTATGATTTTCAAACAAAAACCAATCTCCAACTTTGGTGTCAAGACTTAGCTACAAAATCCTTATGGCTTCTAGGAATATCCTTGGTGGTGAACTCCCATGTAAAATAGTATATGCAATAGAAATAAATTCGTTAAAAAACTCAACAAAATCATTGTTTTCTATCTAATTTATGACCATTGATGTCCATTCAATGACTGAACAAGGATTACCAAGTTCATATTATATTTTCAGCTAAATATTCTGAAAATGAGAAGCTTGAAAATATAGAATCAGGTAGACAAGATAAGATTGATATCGAAAATATCTTCTTGCATGAAACTGTATCAACTGGTAGTGAATGATATCAACAAGAAATTGATCATACTGAATTTTGGTAAGGGAATTATAAGATGGAGGAAAAATAGCTTAAATAAACCCTCAAATAGATTCATCTACAATTTTGTCATGATCATACCCTAAAATAAGACACATCATTGTTATGGCTTGTCCGAAAATTTCAGGAAAAACATTGGATTTATATGGAGTGTTGGGAATAACAACATCTTTATCCATATATGACTATAACATGTAACCTTTTCACTTGAATTTAAAGCATTGTAATTGACATACAAGGTTTCTTCATGTAGGGTTTGACCTGCACGGATTTGGGGAAGAGATAGCATTTTTGTAATAGAATTGCCATTGATATATAATATATTGGACCCATTTTCAGATACCATGGCCCTTTTCTCATAAACATAGTTCTTTGCACAGTAGGAGAGAAACTTAGGAAAATAATAGGTTTGGAAAATTATGAATTTACCCAAGTTTGACTCTTAGATATGTAAATAATCATGCAAATCCCTAAATCTATCATAGGATAACTTTCTTAACTCATATGGATCAAACTGTGACAAAAATGTTTCAAAAATTTCACAATCAAAATTGATTAGGGGTTTTTCATTAGAGGCTAAGCACTAACTAGACTAACTATCGTTCTCCATCTATCCTTATTTTAAACAATAAGAATATATTTGAAATAAGGAAATGAGAAAACTACCCAAAATTATTTGTCGAAGGAGAATTTGATTGTTTTTACTGGAGTCTCGTGTACTCGTAATAGTGTTTATCGTGTGCATTTACCTCATTTTATTTGGGGATAATTGTTAAAAAAAATAAATTTAAATCATTTGGATTACATCAATGTGGTACTTTTGATTTTGCAAAGATACAAATGGAGACCATTATATGTTGATGCCATCTTCCACTTGACTATACTATGCTTACATCACCATCCCACTTGTCATCCATTTGTGCATTTTAGGGGTGAGCTAAAGTAGTTTCATAATACCACCCCTGCATACCGAAATGAATGAGGTTGTGGTGTGTTATCACTCATTAATACATGGATTAGAATTTAGGCTCTCGACTCCTTGTTATCCAACATGCACTTTCACCGACCAAAATAAGTTGAGGCCATCGATCTTGGATCTATATGAATGGTTTGATCGTGTATGTTGAATTTTCATTTCAAACCTTGTTTGTTCTATGTTGCACATAAAAAATATGGAAATGAGGATCTACATTCTCTATCTACATGAAAAACAAGGCTACATATTGAAGACATTGTGGAGTTAGTTCCTCCTTTGACGCACAGGTGGGGTCGGTCTCTCCTTGTATGGGTCTACTCGTTTTACTGGTAGGTGTCGATCCAATGCAAGTTTTAGTGGGTTTCTCCACTGCACACTCTCCATAATAACATGTGGGGTTGAGCCAATCAAAATTTTAGTGGGTTTCTCCTCTACGCACTCTCCTTACTAGCTATTGGGGTCATGTAGTTGTGTAACTCCCCCAACCATCAAGGTTGAGCCACACTAACTCAAAATTCCCACTTCAAGGACACTCTAAAAACCAATTTGTAACATACCTGGTACAAAAAATACCAAAATGATTTGCTCAGATATTGATTTGAAATGTACCCATTTCCCATGTAATTCCAAATTCATCCTTATAGACTGATTATGAATTTATATTCCATTATTTCCATTCAATAAATAGAAATCTAAAGAATGCAATTAAACAGAACATGCTAAACCATGAAATAATTTCTTTAACAACATGCCATGCACAACAGATAATCAACAAGCATGCACATAGAAATACATCTCGAAGATAACAGTAAATACACAATGGAAATATACATATGCAAGAAAAATCATAGAGAACTTATCATTAATTTAACCATTCACCAACTAGATGCAGACCAAGGACGTTACTCCCAAACATAGACATTAATGTTCCAAATATCAACGACAGGTCACCCTCGCACTAGGGCTATGAATCCACAAGGACAGGTCCTGGGCCAAATCTAAAACACACCAGTTAGCTAACATGCTCTCATTTTTTTCTCAACCACAAAACAATCCTAATTTCCAGCTCTCTTCCCCCTTCAGTGTGCACAACCTAAAGAAATGAACCCCTTTCTCTGCCATGCAGTCCCTCAAGTTGTTCCATTTCTCTCCAGGGCTTCAGTGCTACTAGTCAAGGAATCTCAATGTTGGAAACTTCAAGGATTCTGAGCCGTGCAAAAATTATTTCATAACTTCCATTAATCTCATGCACAAAAGCATCCATTCCATCCTAGAGTGATCAATAATTCCTCACAACCATCTCACAATGGCTCTCCTCCAGCATCCATTTGTTTCCATGATCTGAACAAGAGCACATGAATGATCCAACCCAGAATAAAATGAATGAATACCCATTTAATGAATAGAAACCCCCAAACATCCCAATAAAGGGTTGAATATAGTTAGATGAAATCAAGAACCACATGACCTCCCCAAGAAGCTCATGTAACCACTTTTCCCAACCAAAATCAAGATGGGTGAATAAAAATAATAATAATAAAATACTTAGGCCCTTTATCCCCCTCTCTCATGGAATCATATTCCCCTCTCTCATGGAATCATATCCCCCTATCTTTTTCCCTTGTCCATCTTGTATACACCGATTTATTTTATTAATATATATATAGAAGTATTACATTTCCAAGGCACTCCGACCCCTTTTCAACTTTACTAGCTCACTAACCTAAGTCACATTTACATAATACATTCTAGTTCATAGGGATCAAAATTGGGGTTGTTAAAAGTGGTCAATCGATTTAGGAGTGGGTTTATTTGGTCGAGGGTTTGGTGCCATAGTGTTTTTTGTGTTTGAATTTTGTTTTTTTTATTTGTTTTATTGTTTATTGTTTATTTATTTTATTTTTTATTTGTTTGTAATATAATTTATATTTGTATTTGTACATAATATGTGTTATATAGTTATATATAACCCCCTTAACCCATAAACCCCCCTAACCCCCTAACCATTAAGTCCCCTAACCCCTAAACCCATTAATCCTTCAATCCCTAACTCCTAACCCTTGGCCATAAACCACATCCAAAGCCCCAAAAAAATATTTTTTGTGTTAAACCTTGTAATGGATATTATATGACACTTGCAGCTCAAAGATTCTATTTAGGCCCTGGGTACTGGTTTTGGAGCATGCACATGGTTCCTATGGTGGATGAGAGTGGAGGGTTAGAAAGTTACCAAGGTTACTAGGTGGAGGGTTAAAAAGTTGTGGTAGATTATCAATATTGATTAATAGTTATAATCAATCTACAAATGCTCAATATGGGTTAGGAGCTTATAGGTTGTTGGGTTATGAGAGAAATCAAGGTAAATAACTTCTAAATAACCAATTATACATAGAAAATGGCATAAAACTTAACTTCTAAATAACCCATATAAGAAAATATTGTAAAGAGAATAAATCATGGAAAATATATAATCACATACTTCGACCTACATTTCAACAATTAAATATCATTGAACTTTTTCTCTGCCCAATTCCATATCTGTATCACCTAGTTCAGAATCAACATTGAAACAATTGGCCACAGTAACATCATCATCAATGCCATTTTCTATAATTTCATCATCGATATGATAATCAAGAACATTGTCATCCACATCTAGCTCAACTTATTTGTCTTCTTCATCTAACACAGCTACCTATAGCCATGATCAAGGTTACGATCATGGTAGGTCACTCAAGATTTGTCCCAGTTAATATTATGCAAGTCCCATGGTGAAAAATGCATGCCCTAAAAGGGAATAATGCATAAAAATGCATGAAAATAGGGCATGATGAAAAATGCACTCCCTAGGGAGAATATTGCATGCCTTGTGTTGGTAATTGTATATTGACCTTATGAAATTACATAAAAAAAGGGGTATTATGGAAAATGCATGCCTTGTTAGGGAAAAATGCATGCCTAAAGTTGAAAATTCACACTAAGTGTGTGGGATTGCATGTTGACATAGTAAGGATCACTACTATATAAGATGTTGAATTCCAACAAGGAGTTCCGACGATACAGATAAAATTGACCATATCGTTGGACATTACCAAGTAATTTTCAAAATTACATTATTATTTTTTGCTTAGTGCCCTAATGTTCATCGGCCTTTTGATAGAGTCCAATCATCATAGACATTCTGACTCCTATTTGATGGTTACTGCAAGTGCCACATGACGTTGCATCATCAAACGTAAATCAAAGAGGCATGTTTCTAAAACCACGAGCTATAAAAACTCACTTGAGGACCTGTAAATACATATAAATTTAATCATGATTGACTTATGTTATCGTTGTATGGATCGAGGTTACCCCCACAGGGATCATATAAATATATAGACATTGTCTAAAAGTTCTACTTTTTGACATTTTTTATCGGAATCCAATGATATAAAGGTTGTAAGTAGAGTGATAGGAAAGTAAAGGCTTGTTAGAGAGATAGTAGGAGGAATATTCGGAGAGAACAAAGGTGCGGGAGCTATATTTCACTTTGACGGCTAGTTTTGTAAGGGAGATTGTAACTACAATGTCTATAATGTAAATATCCTACTGTTATGATGATTTAATGGAAGATATGTTGGATTACTGAGAGGGGGGGTGAATCAATAATAGAGAAATATAATCATTTTTAACCATAAAATGCAAGTGTTATATCAATGTAGCATTATCATCCAATAGTTTCAGAGTAAATAAACAATCAACAAATGAGAAATCATACACACACACAGTACACAAGTGTTATTATGTGGAAACCCAAAGCGGGAGAAAACCACATAATGTTTTTTCTTATATGTGTTTAAGAACTACATTCATTGGAAGCACCAACTTCCTTTGTTTTATAACTGCAACTCGAAGGAGGCTTCAACCCCCTAGTTTCTCAAGATACAACCTGAGGGAAGCTCCAACTCCCCAATTCTCTCTCTACAACCAGAAGGAGGCTACAACCCCCTATGTTCTCCGGATACAACCAGAAGGTGGCTACAACCACCTATCATTGCCCCATCCAACCGCCTTGAAATATAATTAGAATTATGGAACCACTGTCACACTATCACTATGAGATATACTACTGTAAAATTGTACCAATAAGCCTGCACCAAACAACCTGTAATTAACCTGTACCATAAACAAGTGCATAAACCATGCACCAACCTATACCTCAACCTGTACCATCAACGAGTGTATAAACCATGCACCAAATATGTACCAATCATGCATGAAATACACATAAACTATGAATCATCAAGATGTACCAACATCATCAACTATACACCTCATGTATGTGCCAACTCATCAACTACTTGTCTCAACCATGTACACAACATGTACCTCAACCAAAATCCCTCATCAATTTCATCATCCAAATCTGATTTGTAACTCTGTAATAGAACTGGTGTATATGATCGCATACCTTCAAACCTTCCTTAACTTTAACAACAAGAGACTAACATTTTCATCAAGCTTTACTTTAGTCTCACATGACTAGTTTTGGATCAATCAACAACCCTAACTTTGAATAATCATAACTATGTACCTGTAATGAATAAAGTTATAAAAATAGTACACAATGTTCTTCAGTGTCTTGTCTACAAATTCTCCAGGTTTCACTTCTTGGAACCTCCCAGAAAAGGAGTTATAGCAAAAATAACATACCTTGTTGAATTATGTCTTATTCTAGAGAGTAAACTTGTAGAGCATGCCCCGCATGGAATATTTGTTGTGTGTATCTGAAATTGGTACACATAATACTACAAACTATACTCTAACCAATACATTTGGTCTTACTAAATTTGGATTTTTTATGAAGAAGTTATGACATTTTTACCCAAAACACACTAGTTTCAGGACTGGCCACAAACGCTATTTTCCACGGAGTGTAACTCCAAAAATAAAACGATCCACAAGATGAAAAAATTATCACAAATACTTGGATATGTTTTCTCAATGGCCTCAAGATTTCATGGTCTAAATAAATCTATAAAAAAATTTATTACGAAAATGGTGAGATGACCTGTAAATAACATACCTTAGAAAGCATCATCAAAAGAATTTATCCTCCCTTGAATTTCAGCCTTCTTTAATTCACATTCCCTCTGAAAATTGCCTTAGATATCCTTTGGTTACCTCAGTCACTTTTAGATATTCAATAAGCTCAAGTGTGATTAAAATGAGAGACCCTTACCTCTTATTTATACTTTTATGTAGCTTCCTCAAGGGGTTACCTTCTAACCATCTTAAACCACTTTCTTTATTTTAGGGCTAACCCACTTCTAACCACTTGTCCACTTAGTAATTTCTCCATTAACTTTATTATTTAAATAATTTCTTTTTGTATCCACTTTGTTATAGTACACTCACCACTTCCTTTATTATTTATATAATTTGTTCTTTAACCACTTTTGACTACTTTGACCTTTGGGGGCTTCTAGATGACTCGCGGGTTCTCAGCTTCACATGGCCATAATTATTTAATGCGTGAGGAGTTATGTGATGTTCCAAATAGCACTTAGGAAATGGAATGACATGTACTATCAATCTAGAATAGTTTTACCTTCAAATATAGTAAAAATCATAACATTATACATCCAAAAAGAGCTTGGGTCCATTACCCAAACCTTTTTATTAACCTCTTTGGAGATTTTAATGTAGAACTTTATTCAAGGTTGAAATCAATAAAAACCAAACTAGATAATCAACAATCTCCCCTGGCATTGGTGGAAACACTCACGATGAAATACTAGTCATATGGCTCATTTAGCTCCCCTGACTCATGCTCCCCACAGAACCATGCCTTTGTGATCTGTCTCCAAGCATTTGTCATGCATCGATAAATCTCTCCCCTTGTCGTCAATGGAAAAGGTATCTTCCATCTAGGGATTCTCCCCCCCTAACTAAACTCTCCCTGAAACTGACCCCCCAACCTAAATTTTCCTCTTTATGGTTGGCACCATAGGTATGGAAATCTAAGGCCAGTTCAAGATAAGCGTTAGCATTCCATTTTGGAGTAGAAATTACTCCAAGTCTGTTGCGAAGATACTCAAAGGAAGACAGATAAGATAAGCATTCAAAAGCATTCATTTTGGAGTAGAAATTACTCCAAGTCTCTGGTGAAGATACTCAAAGGCTTCCGGTGGAAGCAGTTTTGTAAAGATGTCTGCCACTTTTTTTTTGTTCCCACATATTCAACTTTGATGTTCTTCTCTGCAACTTGTTCTCATAGAAAGTGATACATGATTGGAATGTGCTTCGTCTTGGAGTGCATCACCGAGTTCTTTGAGATACTCATGGCTCTTGTATTCTCACAATAGATTGGAATGGGCTCATCATACTCAACCTGTATATCTGTCAGAGTTTGTTTCATTCATAGAACCCTTGTACAACATGTTGTTGTTGCAATATACTCTGCTCCAGTTGTATATAAAGACATTGATGATTGTTTCTTGCTTAGCCAAGATACTAAACACTCATCGAAGTAGAACACTGCTCCACTGGTGCTTCTTTGATTATCAATTCAACCTACCCAATCTGCATCTTTGTAGGTAATCAGTGATAGATCCTTTCCTTTTGGATACCATGATCCAAACTCTTATGTTACTTTGAGATATCTAAAAATCTTTTTCACTGCTAAGACATGTGATTCCTTTTGTGCTGCTTGCAATCGTGCCACCTGTCCAACTGCCTACATTACATATGGTCTGGATGTTATCACATATAGTAAACTACAAATCTTTGACTTGTATTGCATCTAGTCTGTAGACTTGAATCATCATCTTTTCTCAACTTGCAATTGGTTTCCATAGGAGTGGTAACTGGTTTGCAATCTTCCATTTCGAACTTCTTTAGAATTTCTTTGATATACTTAGTTTGAGAAATACAAATTTTGTGGTTGTTTGACATCTCTGAAGACCGAGAAATAAGGATAGTTCTCTGAGTAATGACATTTCAAATTCATTATGAATATCATTTGCAAATTGTTGGCTTAACCTGTCATCATTACTTGCAAAAATAATATCATCAACATAAACTTCAATTAATAAAATAGTATCTTGAGTTACCTTGATGTAGAGGTTGTTGTCTAAACTTCCTTTTCTAAAACCTACCTGCTGTAGATATTTATCTAGTCTAGAGTACCATGCTCTAGGAGCCTGTTTTAGACCATACAAGGTCTTCTTCAATTTACACACATAATCTGCGTTCTCTGACAACTGAAATCCTTCTAGTTGTTCAATGTAGACTTCTTCTTCAAGTTCCCCATTGAGAAAAAATGATTTCACGTCCATATGATACACTTTAATATTCTTAGAGAATGCATAAGCTAAAAGCAATCAGATTGTTTCCATTCTGGAAACTGGGGAAAATGTCTCTTCAAAGTTGATTCCTTCAACTTGTGTGTATCCTTTACATACCAATCTAGGTTTTTTCCTTGTAACATGTCCATCTTCATTAAAATTATTTCTGAAAACCACTTTGTGCCAATCACATTCTTATTCTTTGGTCATGGAACCAATTCTCAAGTGTCATGCTTCTCTATTTGATCCAATTATTCATCCATGGCCTTATTACAGAATTCATCCTTGCTGGCCTCTTCAAAACTATTTGGTTCAGTCATAGATAAGAGTGTTAGGCATGATTGCTCTGGTGAACAGATTCTTCTTCTAGTCTCAACTCATGCATCCTTGTTTCTGATAATCTGATCTGAAGGATGGTTCTTCTGTAATCCTTTGCTAGGTGTCTTTGGAGGCACTTGTTGAAATTTCTCTTCTAATTATGTTTGATCCTCTTCATCTTCCCCTTCTACTTCTTCTTCATATTTTGCTTCTTCTTTGTAAATTTGTTCCATTGATTCATTTTCTTCTTCCTTTAATTCTTGTCCACCTATTTCATCAATTGTTACATTGATGCTTTCCATGACTTTCTTCAACCTCGGATTGTAACACTTGTATGTTTTCCTTGTACTTGAGTAACCAACAAGTAATCCTTTATCCACACAAGAGTCAAACTTTCACATTCTGACATCTTCTCTTTTGATGTAGCATTTGCTTCCAAATAATCTGAAGTGCTTTACATTTGTTGGTCTTCCTTTCCATAGCTCGTGGGGAGGTTTGTCATTTTTGTTTTTTAGCATTACTTTGTTTTGAATGTGAATTGTTGTATGCATTGCATGTTTCCAAAAAATATCAATCAATTTGGAATCCATTAGCATTGTTCGAGCCATTTCCTGTACTATCATGTTCTTTATTTCAGCAACTCCATTCTGTTGAGGTGTCCTAGCAATGAAGAATTTCTTTTTTATTCCATGCATGTTGCAATAGTCCATAAATTCCTTTGAAGTGAACTCTCCTCCATGATCACATCCCAAACATTTGATTATTGAATCCATTTCATTTTCAACCATATCCTTGTAGACCTTGAAGTTTTCAAAATCTTCTGACTTATTCCTGAGAAAACAAATTGTAGTCATTCTTGTATAATCATCAACTAATAACATAAAATATTTCTCACCTTTTAAACCCTTTGTTGTAGTTGGTCCAACTAGATCAGTATGCAAAATTTTCAGTGGTCTTGTCATTGAATATTCTTTTGATTTCAACCTGGTCTTTGTTTTCTTTCCTTGTTGACAATGCTTGCATAAAGTGTTGGTTGGTTTTGTGATTTGGGGAATTTCTCTAACTGCTTCCTTTTTGTTGACTTTGAAAAGGTTATCAAAGTGTATGTGACCCATTCTTTTGTTACATATCCAACTTTCATATTCCTTTCCTAGACAACACTTTTCATTTCCAATATCACTTAATACATATTGTTGGATTACTGAGAGGGGGGGGTGAATCAGTAATAGAGCAATTTAATCTTTTTTAACCATATAATTCAAGTGTTATATCAATGTAGCATTATCATCCAATAACTGCAGAGTAAATAATAAATGAACAAATGAAACAATCATACACATACACAGTACACCAGTGTTTTACGTGGAAACCCAAAGCGGAATAAAACCACAGAATGTTTTTTCTTATATGTCTTGAAGAATTACATTCATTGGAAGCACCAACTTCCTTTGTTTTCCAGCTGCAACTGGAAGGAGGCTCCAACCCCCTTGTTTCTCAGGCTACAACCTGAGGGAAGCTCCAACTCCCCTATTCCCTGGCTACAACCAGAAGGAGGCTAAAACCCCCTATGTTCTCCGGCTACAACCGGAAGGTGGCTACAACCACATGTTCTTTCCCTGTCCAACCACCATGAAGTAGAAGTAGAAGGATGGAACCATTGTCACACTATCACTATGAGATATATTGTTGTAAACCTGTACCAATAAACCTGAACCATGCATCAACCATGCATCAACCTGTACCATAAACAAGTGCATCAACCATGCACCAACCTATACCAAACAACTTGTAATCAACATGTACCATAAACAAGTACATCCAACCATGCACCAACCTATACCAAACAACTTGTAATAAACATGTACCATAAAAAAGTACATCCAACCATGTACCAAGTATGTAAATCATGTGTCAACAACTCATCAACTATGTCTCATCAATATGTACCAACATCATCAACTATACACCTCATGTATGTGCCAACTCATCAACTACTTGTCTCAACCATGTACCCAACATGTACCTCAACCAAAATCCCTTATCAATTTCATCATCAAAATATGATTTGTAACTCTGTAATATACCTGGTGTATATGATCACATACCTGCAAACCTTCCTTAACCTTCACAACAAGAGACTAGCATTTTCATCAAACTTTTCTTTAGTCTCACATGACTAGTTTGGGATTAGTCAAAAACCCTAACTTGAAATAATCATAATTATGTACCTGTAATGAATAACGATCTAAAAATAATACAAAATGTTCTTCAGTTTTTTTTATGCAATTCCTCCAGGTGTCACTACTTGGAACCTCTCAGCAAAGGAGTTATAGCAAAAATGGCATACCTTGCTGAATTCTGGCTTATTCTAGAGAGAAACCTTGTAGAGCATTCCCCGCACAGAATAATTTTTGAATCGATATGAAAATGTTACACATAATACTAAAAATTGTACTCTAACCAACACATTTGGTCTTACTAAATTTGGATCTGTTATGAAGAAGTTATGACGTTTTTACCCGAAACACATGTTTTAGACTACTTTCAGGACTAACCACAAACCCTATTTTCCACAGAGTGTAACTCCAAAAATACAATGACCCACAAGCTGAAATATTTACCACATATACTTGGATATCTTTCCTCAATGGCCTATCAATTTCACAGTCTGAATCATTCTAGAAAAAAATTTCTTGCAAAAATGGTAGATGACCTGTAAACAATATACCTTAGAAAGCATCATCAAAAGAATTTATCCTCCCTTGAATTCCGGCCTTCTTTTCTTCACCTTCCCTCTGAAATTCGGCTTAGATATCCTTTGGTTACCTTAGTCACCTATATATATTCAATATTCTCAAGTGTGATATAAAATGAGAGATCCTTGCCTCTTATTTATACTTTCCAAGTAGCTTCCTTAGAAACATCTTCTAGGTCACTTTGCCCACTTTCCTTATTTTAGGGTTAACCCACTTCTAATTTCTCCATTAAATTTATTATTTAAATAATTTATTTTGTATTCACTTTGAATTATAGTACACTCATCACTTCACTTTATTATTTACCTTCTAAAATATCTTAAACCACTTTGACTACTTTGACATTTTGGGGCTTCTAGATGACATATGAGAGTCCTCCAACTTCGTAAGGCCATAACTTTGAAACCGTGAGGAGTTATGTGACATTCCACATACCAATAGAAATGGAATGACATGTACTATCCATATAGAATAGTATTACCTGAAAATATATCAAAACTCATACCATTATCCATCAAACAAACTTGGGTCCATTNTTCTCCATTAAATTTATTATTTAAATAATTTATTTTGTATTCACTTTGAATTATAGTACACTCATCACTTCACTTTATTATTTACCTTCTAAAATATCTTAAACCACTTTGACTACTTTGACATTTTGGGGCTTCTAGATGACATATGAGAGTCCTCCAACTTCGTAAGGCCATAACTTTGAAACCGTGAGGAGTTATGTGACATTCCACATACCAATAGAAATGGAATGACATGTACTATCCATATAGAATAGTATTACCTGAAAATATATCAAAACTCATACCATTATCCATCAAACAAACTTGGGTCCATTACCCAAACCTGGGTTCTCCAACTTCTCATGGACATAACTCTCTAACCGTGACGAGTTATGTGACGTTCCACATACCACCAAAAATGGAATGTCATGTACTATCCATATATAATAGTCTTACCTTCAAATATATTAAAACTCATACCAATATACATCAAACAAACTTGGTTCCATTACCCAAACCTTTGTGCTACCAGAATTCGCTACCAGACTTTCTTCAAGGGCTGACATCAATGACAACCAACCCAAATAATCAACAATATCAATATTGTTTTGAATCGTACTTTTCTCATATGTGATGCTTGTTGTGATATTTAGTGTTTTTCTATAATTTTTAAGATGTCTTTAATGCATATTTATAATAATGTTTGAATCTACCTATAGGAAAATCAGAAGGTATGGCTAAGAGGGGGAAATTGAAGGGGGATTAGTTATAAACTATGTAAGGGGAACTAGGGAGAAAAGAATAGGCATTAAGTCCATTTATTTCGATCAAAAATAGATCTATGAATGAGGTTATGTTTTGTAAATAGTTGACAATGGAAGAGTTTTTTAGAGTGGACATCTTCCTTATTAAGGGTTCCTTAGGATTTCTCTAACCTTTAATTCTCGGGACTCAATCATCCCTTTCAAAAAATGAGACTTGAAAAGGGTTATTGATGTGAATAAACCTAATATCCTCCTCCTATGAGAGATAATTCCAAATGGGGATAAAATAGTTAGAAATATAAGCGAATTTCTTGGGGGTTGGAAGTTTAAATTCATTGATGCTAGAGGAAGGTATGTGGGGATCATTAGAAAATTTTCACATATGTCTATACCTTTGTTTGTGTAATTAAAAATTGAAAACCCTTTGTTGTGGAAAAATACAAAATATTTTTTTGTAGGACAAAGAGGGTGTTACACATCAAAATTACTCACTTCGATGATGTCTCACTGTCATTATCGCAAATGTCGCAAGTGTCGCAAACATCATATTGTCGTCCTGTCGATGCCACGTCACGAACGACATCATAAAGACACTTGAGATAACCTCTAAGACTGGTTAAAAGAAGGAACATATCATTTGGAAAAGAGTACAAACTTTTTCCTTGAAGAATCACCACCTTTAAATCATTTTTGGAGATCGACGCTCCCCTGCCCACTTGCAGGGAGTGCTAGTTCTATCTTAATAGGGAGCGCTGCAATGATTTGTGGCCCACTTTGAGGGAGTGTCGAGCTTTTGATATAATCAACGGACAAATCCCCTTTATCTCTAAAGCCAGTTAAGAAATATTCGAGTCAGTTTGACTCGAATCTATGACCAAGGCTGGATCTAAAGGGAGTTCCACAACTGATGGAGAAAGATACTCAACTTATCCTAAGAATATCTAGGATGGTTAGGCCTCTCAAAGCCTATATAAGGAGGCATTCTCATGGTGAAAGGGAGGAGAATAATCAGTGAAAAGTATTGTCATTTTGATTGTGGATCATTCGAGCAAGGGGTCGAACAAGGAGAGATTGGTGAGGCTGCTACATCTGCATCTACACTTTGTAAGCACCTTATTTTGTTCTCATTAATACATGTGCTTGGCCTGATTCCTTCAAGATTGTGTACATTTGCATGAACTTGTCTCATAGATAAATCTAGTTTTAAACTAATCATAGTAGAATAGGGAGTATTCTTTGTCTTTGTTGTTTATTGGATTGTAGGACTCGTTGAAGGACTTGGAGATCAAGTTCAACTTGGACTGGGCGAGAACAAACTTCATAAAAAGGTACTCATATATTCTTCATGTTCTCTATTGATTAGCTTGGTTATGTTTAAAGGAAAGTTAGTGTTCAAAGTTAGCACTTTTCTGTCTTGGTCATAGGGGTTTAAGATCCAAGAGGGAATTCACCTATCCGCAGGGGGATTTTCCTACAATAGAGGGAAAAATTTTCCTTGGTGCAATTGCATGCTAAGATACACTAAAATGCACCCCCAGGTATAAACCATCATTCAATTTGACTCGTTAAAACTGTAAACTAGTTTTTAAGTCATTTTACATAAACCTATATACTTATTTTTTTGTTTGAAGTCATAAAATACTTTGTTGTGCAAAAATAAGCAAGAGATGCCTAGTAAAACCCTATAAATGCATAAATTGTTTGTAAAAAGTAATTCAAGGTTTTATTATACCGTAGAATTGAGTTGTGCAAGTTGTTGGGGTGTGGTTTATCATATTATACCTGATCATGTTGTTAATTTTACAATTGCAATTTTTAAAATGGTTGTTCTGCAAAAGAGGCAAAGTTTGCTTTGTAAATTGAAAGGTCAAAACCATATTAAGTGACAATTAAAATGCACGCCCAAGCTTCCCTGTAGCACCTAAATTTTTTTTATAAGTTGTACAATGGATATATTTATATTTTGTATTTACCTGTGTTATCTAAAGAAAAATTTAAGAACATAAGAGGTTCATTTCAAGTACCTAGATTTGGGATTTCATGTAAATATGAAGTCAAAACCACCTTAGAGTAAAATGCACACCCTCGTCTCAATTTTGACCCAAATTAAGTGGTTCAACTTGAAGAAGTTGTAATTTGTGAATTTACACCTTGACATAGCCTTATATTGGTGGTTCCAGAAAAAAAAAATACTTGATGTGCATAAAGGCTAAAAATTGCCTTGTAAAACCGAAGGGCCAATTTGTTAAAGTTGGCTAAAGGAAATTGCACGTCCAAAGTTGAATAATCCTCCATAATTTAATATTTAAGTTGTAAATTGATTATTAAAATATTTTAAACATGTTTGTACAATTAGGAGTGCATTTGCACTCCAATAAGGATGATTTCTATTCGCAAAGATTAATTACCTTTTGATGAATTAGAGGATGGTGGGTTATGAAAGAAATCAAGGTCAATGACTTCTAACCAACCAAGTATACATAAAAAAAATGGAATAAAAATTAACTCTAATTTATGCAATAGAATAAAGAGGTCAATACTACATGAAATATTACAAGTTACAGGGTTGTAAAAAAGTAGTACATATTTCTATACCTTTGTTTGTGCGATTTGAAACTTAAAACCTGTTGACTTGCAAAAAGACCTAAAATTGTCTTCTAGGACAAAGAGGCAAAATTTTGCATTGGTATAAGTTTGCCTTGGTGCAAAATGCATGCCAGGATACACTAAAATGCATGACCAAGTCTCAAAACTCATTCAATTTAAGTGGTTCAAATTGTAAATGATTTTTTAAGTCATTTTTCATAAGACTATATACTTAGTTTTTCATTTTTAGTCATAAAAGAATTTTTTGTGCAAAAATAAGCAAGAGATTCCTAGAAAAACCTTAGAAGAAATGCCCAACCTTCTTGTAAAACATAATTGAAGGTTTTATTATACCTTATGTTTGAGTTGTGAAGGTTTTTGGGGGTGTGGTTTATCATATTATACCTATTCATGTTGTTAAGTTTGCAATTGCAAGTTTAAAAAAGGTTGTTGTGCAGAAGAGGTAAAGTTTGTCTTGTAATTTGGAAGGTCGCAATAGTACTAAGTGGCCAAATTAAGATGCATGTCCAAGCTTCTCTATAGCTCCAAAAATTATTTTATAAGTTTTAATATGGAGTTTTATATATGGAAAATTAACCCATGTCATCTAAAGTGCAATTTAAGAATGGGATAGGTTCCTTTCATGCACCTAGATTTGGGTTACATGTAAATATGAAGTCGAAACGACATTAGAGTAAAATGCATGCCCTAGTCTCAATGTTGACCCAAATTGAGTGGTTCAACTTGAATAAGGTGTAATTTGTGATTATACACCTGAATATAGCCTTATATTAGAATTTTTATACAAACACCTACTTAATGTGCATAAAGGCTAACAATTGCCTTGTAAAACCGAAGGGCCAATTTGTTAAATTTGGATATAGGAAGATGAATGCCCAAAGTTGGATAAACCTCCATAATTTAATTTTTAAGTTGTAACTTGATTATTACAATAGTTTTAACATGTTTGTACAATTAGGAAGGCATTTACACTCCAAAAAGGATAATTTCTATGCACAAAGATTCATGACCTTTTGATGAAATATAGAATAAATAGGTCAATATTATAGGAAATATTACAAGCTACAAGGTTGTAGAAAATGTGTACATCTGTATATTCCAAAAAAATTCTTGTAGAATGAATGGGTCAATATTATAGGAAATATTAGAAGCTATAGGCTTGTAGAAAATTTGTAGAAAAGCTACAGTGGTGAATTTTGTATGATGATATGATGTATATATAGGACAATGAGTAACTCATTATTTAATATGAGATATGTATTCCTTAAAAATAAAATGCAAGATAAAAAATGCAAATTATGTGTTTTCTGCTTAAAAATGGGGCATGCTGTAAAATGAATGCCCTTGAGTGAAAAATGCAAGCCTTGCATGATAACTTATTGAAAACATAATGTTAGGGAAAATTTATATTGTTAGATGAATTATGCACATTATGCATATTTTCCTTATAAAATTTCATGAAAATAAGGCATTGATGAATGCACGCCCTGTTAGGGAAAAAGGCGGGCTATACATATGTCGTTATGTCCCGAGAATTTGGTGCAAGGTGAAATATATATTTTGGTTTGGAGTTACATACATGAACTAATATGTATTGTTACATATGAAAATATGAAATCCTTCATAATGATAGATGATAGATTAATGATTACACAAGTGAAATATTGTGGTTGTCGATTGTTATTATATATGAAGTTTGAACATACCTTGGACTGAAAAATGCAATCCTTGTGTTAGGATTTGAATTATATCTTCCTTAAATCATAATGTTAGGGAAAATTCATATCTTTGTATGAATTATGCACATTGTGCACACTGTCCTTATGAAATTTCGTAAAAACATGGCATTGAGGACAATGCACACCCTGTTATGGAAAAATGCAGGTTGTAT
This sequence comes from Picea sitchensis, assembly GCA_010110895.2. NCBI lineage: Eukaryota > Viridiplantae > Streptophyta > Pinopsida > Pinales > Pinaceae > Picea > Picea sitchensis. The sequence goes on along the minus strand of SNQJ01S0049104.1, from coordinate 18,147 downwards.
ATATGTTGTTGTGTCCCCAGAATTTGGAGTAGGGTGAAATGTACATTTTGGTTTGGGGTTACATGCATGAACTAATCTGTATTGTTACATACACAACTTTGAAATTCTTTATAGTGATAGATGATCGATTAATGATTCCTCAAGTGAAATATTGTGGTTGTGGACTGTTATTGTATGTATTCCATGTGCTAAGTGCTAGTTATATATATTTTATCCATATATTGGATTATGAATGATCATGGTATGGAAATTACCATTGTCGAGGAAATTGGGCAAATGTTGCATTTCTAGCTTGTGTATGTATTGTAATTTGCATGCACACTTATTGTTTTACAAGCCATATTCATACTTGATATGTGTAAGTTTCATATTTATAACAAGAAAGATAAATCTATACAATTGTTATATCAAAATGTCAAGTACAAGAAACTACATATGTTTTACTCAAACATCTTGCAAAAAAGATGAGAATGGTGGTGTATATTTGTATAACTCAATCTCGAGTAACTTTTAAAGTATTACGGGCTTTGATATGTAACTATACACATTCATACATGTCAATAAATATATACACTTATACATGTCATTAACTACATAAAATAAAATACAATGTTAGTAAACTGTGGAAATGATATATATTGCATCTTTAAATGTAATTACACGGAGTACAAACTACATAAACTAATGTTATTTTGCAACTACCCTAGGCTGCTTGGGAGGTTTCTACAAGCCCTGCTCTTGAGATGAAGAAAAAATTGTAGAGCCTCTCTTTTCTATTGTAGAGGCTTTTGATTGTTCTATAGTTGTAGCAGACACATGTTGTAATTGTTTCTCTAGATCTTTAATTTTTTTCCACATTTTTGCAATTTCTCTTGCAATATTGTTTTATCTTTTGTTTTTTTTTCAACATTTTTGCATTCTTCTTACACTTCTTGGAATTGTCTTGTTTATTCTTTTCAAGTTGTTCCTTTTCTATTTTTAGTTTGGATTGAACTTCATCCAATTCACCCCTAAGTTTTTGTACTTCATTCTCAAGTTTTTGTTCCCTCAAATATTGTTTCTCCGATTTAGCAAAAAAATTGGCACTGCCTCAATTACCGTTGTACTCTGTAATTAGTGTTGAAAATCAACAACTTGGGATTTCAACTTTTGTATCTCCACGTCACATCCCAAATGTTATGCCTTTCAATTCTGCGAGAGTTCATTATTGAGCTATTTAATATTTTCATCTCTTAACTATCTTCATCTTCAATGTTTACAACATTGGTGATGGGGCATAGAGATCATCTAGATCACTACTTAATGAGATACCTTCCTGAGACATATTCTCTTTTCTTTCTATAGGATTTTCCAATTCAAATGAAGGAATTGTTTTTGTTGGACTGCCTTGAATTATATATTTACCCTTGCCCATACCCTGAATTTTACATGTATCTTGATCTTTGCCACTTTCTTTACTTTGACTTTCTATTTCCTTTTCAAGTCCTTCAATCTTCTCTTTTGTTGCACTGCCATTACTTTTTATTTTTCCCTTACCCATACCCTAATTTTACCTTTATCCTTATCGTTGTCACCTTCTTTCGTAAGTATTTTTATTTCCTTTTTAAGTCCTCTAATCTTCCCATTTGTGCCGACAATTGCCATCTTTCTCTGATTCAACTTATTACCTTGGTTAACATTTTGTTTCTTCAAACTGGCCATTGTGTTCTTATATTCATCAATCTCTAATTTATGCTTCTCTCATTCCTCTATCACTTTTTTTTCAAATTCAATCTTTAAAATTTCAATATATGCATATTTCTCCTTCAAACTCTTTTTTAATTCATCCACAATCGGATTACTTGCAGTTTGCAATGGAGGTGTATTCAAAACATTTGTTCTTCTTTTCAATTCTTCTTAAAGATTTGAAATAGTGTTTTGATATGTAGACAATGACATTTTCAAACATTCCCTTGGAATTATCAACCTCCCTCTTACATTCTTCTGTAATATTGGATACCTCCCTTCGTAATGCAACAATAACACTATCTTTTCCATTTATCATGTTGCTTGATTCTTCTATTTGCTTTGTAATTGTTGTTTGCAGACTTGCAATGTTCTTCAAGCATTCAATATTATCCTCGTGATTTAGTTCACACTTTTCCTTCCATTTGTATATAGAGGAAGAATCATCCATTGCAACTAGTTTGTAATGCATTATTCTATCAAATACCTACAAAATGAATATGTTATAAAAAATGTATGTTTGATTGTTCACATTTGAACTTGTAGAGTCAGAATCAACACCCATAACAGGGACATTATATTCAAGTAATATCATTTTAGGAGGAATTCTATCAATTATAGTTTCTAAGCTAACACAAAAACCATCATTGCATGTTTCCATATAATTGTCCATACCTCCTTGCTCCTCATATTCATTCATAGATTCATGTAGGTCTCTCAAAGTTATGACATCATTAACTTCATCTTGTGAAATTGTATCAGAACTGATTTCCACACCATCAACTGCAGTCTGTTTAGGTACTTACTCAATGGTTTTCTTTGTTTTTGATCTCCTAATGTAAGTTTTAAGAGGGCTTGTTTGGTCACTGAGTCGATCTAAATATATAATTTTCTACAGTGTGCCCAGGAAACTGAAATTAATGTTCTTATTGTTACTTTCTTCAAGGGAATAATGTGATTTTTTAGCCAATAGATGATGGACATTTATGACCCTATCTTCAACCTAATAAATGACTAGCCTCATGCAGTCACCCTAAATATCATCCTTATGATGATTCATAATTGTACTAAGGACAATTTGAATCAAAGACTTGTATAGTCTCTGGGGAACATCTAGCATCATTAAACCATTCCTGGGAAAAGATACATTTTTCCCACATATTTTACTGGCCATCTCAATCTTTTCTACCTTGGGGATTTTTTTGGAAACAAATTTTGCTCCCCATCTACGTGGATTTTTTTTTCTCTTGCAAACAAATATTCTAGGTAAACGCATGTTGATGTTTGAGTCTGTTATGACCAAAACAACAACCTCACAAGGATATGAATCCCCCTACATTTTTATAGAGGTGGTATTCCTCTTTGGATTTTTCTAAACTATTCTTTCAGGAAAATATTTATAAGTAGGAGAATGCTATGAAGCAAGCCATAAATTATTTATCACTCAATTAATTTTTTTATATATAAATATACACATAAACGATTCTTGAGAAAAGGACCCAGAATCTTCACTCATAAAATTGGCAGAAATAATATATACAGATAATATATTATAAGGAATAAAAACAGATCTCACATTCATCACATCCATAAAATATATTTAATCACATTTGTAGGAAGAAAAGAGATGGTCCCAAAAATCAGAGAACCTTAGAAGAGTCAAAATAAGATATCAAAATAATATTTTGGTGAGTCAATTTCAAATATTGTATCCTCAAATATTTAGAGTTCAAAGATACAATCAAAATTAACCCTGAATTGGTTCTTTGGGATTTTCTAAAAAATGATAAAATATTTACAATTTGATGAAAATAAATGCATTTTTCCAAACGGACTGGGATTGGGGCTCTCGCCAACCATAAAATCGGTTATTTTCTTCAAGTAAAGAATAAACATAACTGGATGATTTCTTATCTGAAAGGAAAATTTTGAGAATAAATATGATCTCTAGACTTACTATGATGAACCTCTCCTTTTTTCATTTTCTTGTTGATGCACCTTTTGTATCCTTGTTTGATGTGGTTATATGACTGGTATTAAGTGCTTCTGTTGGAGTCTCAGTAATCTTGATTAAATCTTTTTTTAACGATTCTTCAATATATTACCTTAGGGGAGAAACGATCACCTCTTGCTTGACTTTGATATTAAATAATTCATTTTCAATTTCTCTAAAGTCGATTGATAAATTTTGTAAGGTGGTCTCAATATATTCATTCCTATTTGTATATTACACGAACCAACTATCGATATCATCATTAGTGTATTCTACCATACTGCCAAATTTCTTTGTTGATAATCTTTTCAAAGTCTCAACATGTTCCTCAAATTGTTGTTTAGTCAAGAGAATTGAATTTTCTATCAACTTTGGATATGATACCTCAATAGTAGTGCCCGCAATATCTAACCCAATTAATTTTGAATATGACCCAGTCATTTTGCATGTTAGGTCATTAATTTCACTTAAAATTCCCATTAATATATTAATTATTTGAATCCAGCATGCTTTTAATTGATTTGTATGACTTTGAGAAGGAAAATCTCCTTGTTTTCTTCTTTGTTCTGTCATTGCCAAAACCTTTGCAGTGAACATGGAAATTCCATCTTTGAGAAATCCTTCATCATTTTCTATGTCTGTGTTCAAATATTCCTTGGTATTTTGTATCCTGATACCGAGAGAAGAGAAACTTTTTTCTAAATCCCATGTATTTAAAATGAGTGACATTCTTTTCTTTATGTTTTTTTCAACAAAAGGTTAGGTATCAGTAAGTAAACTTGAGGTTCCTCTCAATATTAAGCTTGACTCTGGGGTTCTCTGAAAGCTTCCGCTAGGTTGGACCATGTAAATAGGGGTGGCTAATATAGGTGGAGGCATCAAAGTCACTTCCAATTCTTTCACTCTTTCTTTAAGCCTGCAATTTTCTACTTCCATATCAATTATGGACACATATTATGCATCTCATGTAACTCTGTGAATTGAAGATAATTTAGACGTGGGGTATATCTCTGAGATCAATTGTGAAACACAATTTTCTCTTTTTATTCTTTGAAGTTATTTTCAAAATTAATTTTTTGGAAGATTTATCAAACAATGCATTATATATATAGCAAGTTTATTCATCTGAGAAGACTTCATCCCAGACGAGAAGTTCAACAACAAGTTGTGTGTTCTCTTGTACTCTCTCTTCTTCTTAAGGAAAATGGATATTCTCGATATCAACATCTAAAATATTATCTTCAAGAGGAATTTAATTTTCAGGTATGTTTTCTTCCTCTTCTTGTTGAGAATTGGTTCTCTTTCTTTTCACTTTCAACTTGTGAAGGTTTTCCAATTTTTCTTGGGGAGGGGTTTTCTCACCACCATCATCTAAATTATTAGTTGAATATTTATTTTGTTGAGATGCTAAAGACTGGGAATTTACTTTGGGTGGGCCACTTTTATGAGAAACAACGGGAGATTGGGCACTTCTTTCACCTGAGGATTTTCCCTTTTTCTTGTAATGCTCTGTGGTACTTACAATATTTTCTATATCACCATATTGTTTTCTTAATATCCTGAATAGGAGGGTCATGGCTATCACCTTCTTCTTCTCCAAATATGAGGGTATTTTCTGATGCAAGAATAATTCCAACTGATACCTTATGATTGTGAAAGAGGCGATTAGGATCGAAACACTTAATATCTTCTACAAATATTAAACTATATTAGTCGAGATAGAAAGAAAATTCATCAATTTTAGCAATTCCCCTCAATAGAATTTCACCAACTTTCCAAGGCAAGGGGATGAATTGTTTCTTCCTTTTTTCATAGAAAACATGGAACCCAAACTTGTATTGTCTTTCTAATTCTATAACAAATAATCTATCTGGTACATAATATGAGAGAAAAAGGGTTTTTTCTTGAGAACATAAAATTCTGATAATATTATAATTTTCCATTTTTTTCCAAAATCCCCTTTGTATCTAGAAAAGAAGATGCTTCCAATGGAAATCTGGAGGTATTCTCTTTGAAAACCAGTTTTTTTAATGAAAACATGAAATCATTATAAACTTAATAGAAATAATGAATAACATTTTGTCTCCATAGGGCTTGGTACCACATGGTTACTAGGTCGAACTTAAAATTTACCCTTTTTCCAATGCTCAAGCCTTTGAAAATGTGACAGTGTGTAATGAAAAATATCAAATAAGAAGCAATGTAGAAATTCTTCTCACTCTTGAAATTCACTAGTTGTGCAGAGACTGCATTAGATATATTTTTTTCCCAATCAAAGATAGCATTTTTAATGGACTGTGAAATGTAAAATATATAGGTCCAACAGAGGAATGGTCATCATGGACTCCTGACCAGTGATTCTAGTAAAAATCCATGCAATTTCTCGATACGGGCCTTTCAAGGAACTAACCTAAATTCTAGATAAATCTTGTATCATTGTTGCAGGGTCTGGAAAATATTCTTATAGAACCTTTATTCCATTATTCCTTCCCTTGAGAAAATTTTTGGCTTCGTCTCCTTTTTACATGAGAGTCGAGTCTACTAATTTCAACAACTTCTTGAAAATTGTTGGTGCCAAAGAGATAGGAAAATCATTATGTAATGGAATTGTCCTCCGATTCTGAACAAACTTGTCTACACACTAAGTGCCTATCTCTTTGCAATCAAAAACTTCAGGGATACACCCAACAAGAGATATTTCTGGCGTTTATATATTGTTGGTGTATTTGTTTGGTCAAGTTGCATAATACCAATAGGACCTCGACCAATGATAGTTGTGATCTTTTCGGGTGAAGAAATTCAAGGTATCTTCGCAAAATTGTTTCTTTCTCTCAACCATCTTAACTAGGTTGGTGAAATTCTTTGTAACATTGTTTAGAATATTGATAAGATCTTGATTGATAATACTACTTAAGTTCTCTTTTCGATGCAAAAGTTTTATGAATCAAAAGTGATTGCCTCGATAAATATTCCATTAATAATGACCTTTTTTTAAATTCAATTAGCACTTGAATACGTAGAATTAACATTAAATATATCTCGAGAAGTGTGAAAGAGTAGGGACACAACATGGTGGGGAGTTAGGTATGGAAGAAATGTTTATACTAGCCCATGAGTCTGCCAACCCACGAACCCACCATGAGTCATAAAATGGCTAAGTGTCAACAATAGTAATAATAAAGGCTTGATATAAGAACTTGATATGAGAAAATGGTTAATTATTGGTATTTGTCGGTCGAACTCACAAGGATGGGTTAGAAAAGAAAACGAGTCCACCAACCCGCTATAAAAGAGAGGATACTAAAAAACCAAAGTGTTGGAAGTTATGGGGAACATGGAAGTAATAAGTGCATTTGAGTGGAAACAAACTTATGAAAATATGAAAGGATGCACCCACAAGTCCACCAACCCGCGAACCCGCCAAGATATGGAAAAACGACTAAGTATGGTACAATTTGTATACCACGGAAAAGAAAGGTGTGTTTTACATAACACATAAATCTTGTGGAAAAACATATGGGACCATGAAAAAACAAGAAATTTTTTAAGTGAGTAAAAGTGAGAGAAAAGAAATATATAGGGGTCAACAACGCTCTGCCCAAATAGTTTCAGTTCCATAGCTATATCATCATAATTAGCTATGGCCATATCTATCTCCTCATTTTCTAAATTGAAGGGTACAAACATATAGTCAAAAACCTCTGCTCTTCTCAAGATAATTAGCATACATGTTGGACAATTCGTTGTGTCTCTCCATGCATAGACACACTCTTGGAATTTGTTGACAATGAACTTTTCATCCCGGGAACCGCCTGTTTCAACTGTTGCACCCATGGTAGAGGACACCCATGTTTCAATTGCGGCCATGGGTTTATAGGTTCAAAGTTGAAATGTTTTTTTGATAAATGCACGCTAATAGGAATGGACGTTGAGGAATGGAAGTCAAGAAATACATGCTCACAATGAGGAAACTCTCAGAAGGAAAATGACCTTTTTTTAAATGATTTAGGGTTATATTGGTATATTTTTCTATGAAGCACTTTTATTAAGAAAAGTAAATCAATCTCTATATATACGATATAATTTATTAAAAATAACAGTTTTACAAAACTTGTCATGCATTTTTATAAGCACACTCAAGTAGATTTGTAGCATTTTTTAACAATGGACTTGGGATTTTTTAGAATTAATGAAAATTTTCCATCCTCTAAATGAGGGGAAGTACTCGAAGGTTTTCCTTAGGCGTTGTAACTTGGAAAATAAAAAGATAATTGTCAGAAAGTGTCAAGGTAATTTTGAAAGAAAAATTACAAACAGTGTCAACTATAATACAAACAAACAAAATCAATCTCAAATTAAATGGTAAGCAACATGTCTTACATGTATTTGAAATCAATCATAGGTGTGGGAGACTTACAAGTACTTTGAGTTTCTAAGATTCCAGGACTCGGGTAACAACTCAACATATAAGGTTAACTACATATGTATGTTTCCAAACAACTTGTCAAACATGGGTTCAGAGTTGCTATAAGATATGCCATAGTAGCATCAATCATACACAATGGATCAACATCCATTTTCATTCATATTCCTATGAAAACAATTCATATGGGCTAAGGAAGAACCATTTAGGGTTTAGGCCACCATAGGGATGCATAACATGTCAAGGGTGTGCATTTTTATAGTGCATGCATGCATTTGGCATTAACAAGGTGTGCATAGTCCTCCTTACTATGTAAACATGCAATCCCATGCCCTCAGTGTGTAATTTAAACTTTAGGTATGCATTTTTCCCATACAGGGCATGCATTTTCCTCAATAACCTATTTTCATGTAATTTCATAAGTTCAACATACAATAACCAACACAAGGCATGCATTTTTCTTCCTAGGGCATGCATTTTTCATTTGGCATGTTTTCATGCATTTTATGCATTTTTCCTTTTTAGGGCATGCATTTTTCACCATGGGGCATGCATAATTTATATGAAGGAATGTATGTTTCATAAGCCTATATATCCCTGATATAATCATACCAATTTCACCATTGGACATGCATTTCCCTCAGTTTGGCATGCATTTCAACAAGGCCATTTTTAACAATTTGACCTCTTCGTTTTACAAGGCAATTTTTACCCTTTATGCATAGAAGAAGGTTTTTTGTCTAAAAAATCCGACTATGTCCTATAAACTTCAAGACTAATGCATAAAATATTTTATACCTTATTGTAGGATGGGTATGTTATAATTTCCCACCCATTCAATCCTCATTTTTTCCATTATCTATTTTTCATGCTAACAATTTGGTAAGTAATGGAAGGATTTGGGTTTTCGTTGTTGCATTAAACCCTAATTCAAGCTTGTTATAGTCTCCACATATAAAAATGAACACTCACACATACGAAATACATGTTTTTTTCTTTTAAACTCTAATTTCTATCGTTGTGCAAAATGGACGTCGGGCTTGACAAAAATGCATTCCCAGGTCTTAAAACACCTCTAATTTGATTCAAGTTGTTGAGGGAGTCTTAAATAATTTACACATATGTAAATTGAAAGACCAAAATAGTAGAAAGTGACTTAGTGGAAATGCATGTCCATGCTTCAATATAGCTCCAAATTTAGTTATAAGAGATTTGGAGTGAATATATATATATATATAAGACTTTCTATAAAATGGAGGGTAAAGTTGTCTTTATGTAAAATGCACGCCTAGGACTCATATGACCTTCAAATTGAGTGATTCAAATTGTGGATTTTGTGTATTATAATTTTTATCTTGTAATAAATTTTGTTGTTCATTTTCAGACCAAAAACCCTCTTTTGTGTATAGAGGCTAAAAATTTCCTTGTAAATGCAAAAAAATGCATAAAGGAAAAAATGCATAACAAAGGATGAAAACAGGGCATGATGAAAAACACACATCCTGGAAAGAAAAATCCATGCATGGTGTTAGTAATTTACAGGTTACAAGTTACAGGACCATGGATATGTTGTAAATCATAAAGACTGTATACTAGGGTGATATCTCAAGTTTTTTCCCTTTCCCTAATTTCAACAATATGGGATTTTGACACAGTGTGAACGGTTGGAGGATGCATGCCAACCATTTAACAAAAATGTTTACAAATGTTGGAGGGATGTTCCCCAACTATTTGATGAAATAGAAACCACAAAATTGTTTCCCTTTCCTTTAATTCCTCTCACATGGGGTCATAACTCCTCTTCCTCTCCATTATGTGCATTGTGTTTTTTGGCCTATAGAAATGCATTTACATGTGTGAAATTGGTAGAATATATTCATATATTGTACTTATATTTCTTCATTGGATTTTTTTGTAATAGTTAATTACAATGCTATATAACATTACTCCAGAGCTAAATCATAGTAAACTTCAAATCTTATTTGGGGCATTGGAAACAAAGGGTGATAGGAAATGTTATTTCCCTTGCAATAAATCCAGGGGATTCAATAGAATGAGACTTTTAATAACAACAACTGAAAGGCATTGTAGATAGTTTGGACACGTTGAAGGGGGGTATGAATATTTTCCCTTGGTAAGTTAGTACTCATTATATGTTTTTGTATTGATTGTATTTATAAAACTTTCTATCCTTTTAATATTTTTTGCATACACTGATATTATTTGATTGTTTGTAATTATAAAGAAAGGGCGTCCTAAGTGCGATCTTGGGAATGTTCCAATTAGTAGTAGAAGTCTTGTTGTACACACTGAAGAATATGGAGAAAATATTGGAGAACAAGTTAGTCCTATGGAAGAATATGACATTGATAATAGTACAATTGAGAATGATGGTACAAATAGATTGATCCAGGACACCTTTGCTCCAATGGATGACAATTTTGATGATATTCATGATGTACCTCTGATTGAGAATGCACAAAAACCCATTTACAAAAGCTCAAGGATAAATCTTCTCTTTGTTATATTGTTGGTGGTGAACTTGAAGGTATTGAATGGTTTTTCAAACACTTGTCTCACCTAGATCCTAGGGTATGTAATATAATTAGTCACATACACATAAAAGGTCTAGTTTTCTTTTGTTTCTCTATTCTTAGTGTTATTAATTAATGTGTAAATTAAGGATGAAATGTTTAATATTAATATGCTTTTCATTAACTAGTTATATTTTGTGTTGTAGATTGTTAGGTGAATTTCTCCCATCATCATCAAATACTTTACCTCGCACATACCGAGAATTATCTACCATTATGAAAGATATTGGAATGGAGTATCAAGCTATTGATGTGTGTCTTAATGATCATATTATATATTATGGACAATATGTATCAGAATTGAAATTACTGCAATGTCAAATTAGTAGATATTGAATTGATCAAGTAACACAACACATGCCTTGCAAGGTTCTTTGTCATATTCCCATAATTCCACGTTTGTATCAATTGTTCAGGTGCCAAAGCATAGTACAATTTATGGATTACCATGCATGGAACAAAAGTGAAGATGGTTTTCTTTGAATGCATGCAGATGGACAATTTTTAAAGAATAACCTTGTAATATTAGGCTTTCATTCATAGTTGATGGTGTCAATCCATTTGAAGAGGTCAGGTCCATTTACTCAGTGTGGCATATTTTCGTTATAAACAATAACCTTCCTCCTTGGATGTCGATAAAGAGGGAGCACACAATGTTGGAAATGATTGTTCTAGGTATTTGTTTACAATAATTTTTTGGACGTAACATTCCATTTGTCTTATTCATTACTTAATTTATTATATATACATATAAACAAAGTAGTAATGATGTGTATTTTCAATCAATTAGCTAAGTACCAAGTTAAATATATGAATGTATATATTGAGCCTCATATTGACGAGCTACTAAAGTTATGGGATGGCGTCACTATGTACGACATATCTAGACCAATAGGGAAAAATCAATTTCAATTCCATGGAATACTTACATAGACAATTCACGATGTGTTAGGGCTAACACATTTTTGTGGTATGTAATGTACTACTGCACTTTAATAGTATATAATTTTTTGAAAATATCATGCATGGTTTTTAAATAATTCCTTGGTATATAATTGCTATTGACATTAATCCATATGTTTTAGGCCTTCAAATAAAGGGTAATTTGTATGTCGAACATGTGGTCATAGGATGAAATCTCATCATTCAAGAAATTTAGGAAATGAGGTGTTTGATGAGTATAGGCACGTCCTCCCTACGAACCATAGGTATTGAACTATAGAAAAACATCTTTCAATTTGAAAGAAGAGGCTGGAATAAAACCATGAAGAATGAGACCTCAACTATGGAAGTTGGAATATAATAGAAATCGTCAAGGTAAGAAATTAGTATATATATATATATATATATATATATATATATTAATGTTTTACAATTTTAATTTGTATTGAATTTTGTTTACTGTATCTAACAATTATTGTTGTAATCTCATTTATTTTTCATAAATGTCATCAAGGCATTAATGGGATTCTACAAGGAATGAAAACATACCCTATACAACTCAGCAGGTTGCCCTACTATGAGCACCTACAAATATCTTATTTGTTTGATACAATGCATATTGGGAAGAGTGTAACATAAACATTATGGATAATCTAAGATGGAATGAGTGACAGAAAAAATTGGCAAATTAGTGACATTCAGGAAGCTAATCATGCAATGAAAAATGTGATTAATTCAAATAGTGGTGGACATCAGGATAATCTTCCATGGTTACTTACATGGTAACAGAGCAATGTTGTAAAATATATCATTAGGAAAATTAAATTTTCCATGGTATTTTCTTTAAACATAAATAATATCTTAACAAAGAAAGGTGAATTTGGTGGGGTAAAAACTCATGACTGGCATACCTTCATTCAGGTAATTATTTTGTTCTGTATTGGTATACATTTTTTGGTATTTTTTTGTTTACCTTTTTGTTACAGTATGTTCTACCTCTATTGTTTATAATGATTCATTTTTTTGTTACAGTATGTTCTACCTCTATGTCTTCCAGATAACTTTGACAACAACATAAAACAAGTCATATATTATCTTGGAAAATACATGAGGTAAGTAATGATTTCTATGAAAAATATTCATTGCAGAACTTATTCATATGTGTTTTAATTTCAATGTATGTTATTAAACCTATGATTTACTTGCATCATGTATAGGTGGTTTCCATCTAAATAAGTCCATAAAGAAGATATAAAGTATTGAAGGAGAGAAATTCCCCTCCTAATGTGTGAAATGAAAAAGTACCTACCTCCAACATTTTTCAATGCACAAGAACACTACCTCATACACCAAGTTGAGGAGATTGAAATGTGTGGACCTATACACACAAGGTCAATGTGGATGGTAGAGAGGCATTTGAAATCATTGAAGGCCTTTGTTAGACAAAGAACACATTCTAAGGGTTCTATGGTGGAGGGATATATTGTATATCAATCCTTGTATATTAGTTAGTATCTTCCTAAATTAGTAGCACATATGAATGTGCCTCTCATTTGGGATGTCAAATCCATCAACAAATTGAAGGGGAGGTCATGTTGGGGAAAGGTAGAATGAGGAAATTGAAAGGTAATTAGATTGTAGAGATCTCACTACTTTTTTTTATTCATTTTTATCCATATCGTACCTATTTAATTTTTATTCTTCCGTCAATTATTAAGTTTTTCCATGGTACCTAATTATTGATGAATTGTTATTTTTTCATATAGCCGGTAAAGAGTGGGATGTACTACATTTATACATTGCAAACAACCTTGATTGGATGAAGGTATGGATATAACGATGTATATAATGTTATGGTAGGTTATCAAGGAAATGGGTGGCTACATTGGTTAAAAAGGCTCATAATATTCAAGATACCAATTTTACAAAGAGGAAAATTGATTTAGCATATGGTTTAAATGATCAAAATGAAAGCATATTCAACCACATTTTTTACTTATTTTCCATTATATTAATGTATGTGGTTTGTTATTTTCTTAAAATATTTAGTAATTATAAATATGTTAATTAACTGATAATGCATTTTTTACGTGTTGGGCATAATGCAGTTGAAACACCACAAGGCTATGTGGTGCAATGGCCATAAATTTCACATCAAAAAGTTAGATGAAAAGAAAAGAAAAACCTTTGATTGTGGCATAATTGCGGTATTTTAGGTCACTAAGGTTTCTTCTAGAAGTGACAGACATCTAGAGGTATCCGAAAATATATACTTTGGGTATTTGAATGATATACTTGAATGTGACTTTAAATCCTTTAAATTAGTCATGTTTGAGGTCAAATGGTATAGGTTATGAATGAATGAACATGATCATGAAAGAAATATTATTGAACCTGATAATGAATTTACCATGGTTAATACAAGGACTCTTGAGCCAGGTGATGAACTTTATGTTCTTCCAAGACAATGTGAGCAGGTCTTTTACTCAGATGTTCCAGGTAAAGCAGGATGGTCATATGTTGTTAGATATGATCCAAGAGGAAAGAATGTAAAATATAATGTAGCGGAAGAAGATGATGTTGAAGAAGAAGATGATGCAGAGGAGAAAGTCGTTGTGTTAGACAAAGAAGTTAAGCTAGATATAGATGAAAATGTTCTCAATGATCATATCAATGATGAAATTATCAAAAATGGCATTGATGATGATGGTGTTATGCCAATGTTGATATCGAATCAGATTCTGAAATGGATGATACATATTTGGAGTTGGACAAAGAAGAATATCAATGATATTGAATTGTCAAAATCTAGGTCGGGGTATGTGTTTATATATTTTCTATGATTTATTCTCTTTAAAGTACTTTATTATATGGGTTAATTGTTTTTTGTTAATTTTTATGCTATATTATTATATGTATCATTGGTTGGTTAAAAGTCATTGACCTTGATTTCTCTCATAACCCACCAACCTATAATCTCCTAACCCATTTTGAGCATGTGTTGATTGATTTAACTATCAGTAAATATTGATAATCTACCACAACTATTTAACCCTCCACCCAGTAGCCTTGGTAACTTTCTAACCCTCCACCCTCATTCACCATAGGAACCATGTGCATGCTCCAAAACCACTACCTAAGCTCTAAATGGAATATTTGAGATGCAAGTGTCACATGACATCCATTACAAGGTTTAACATATAAAAAAAAAATTGATGGACATGGTTTAGGGTAAGTATTTAGGAGTTAGGGATTGAGGAGTTAGGGGATTTAGTGGCTAGGGGGTTAGGGGAGTTTATGTGAAAATTCCAGGTCCTATCAGCTTGCCTTCTTGGTCTTTCTTTGACCAAATAAAGGCTCTAAGTTTCAACTGTAAGTTAATTTATTTTTTTATCTTTTATAACAACCAACAGTCCAAAAGTATCTTGTTGATTTGTTACGGCTATGTTCTCAATTTTGGGTGCTCTAGCATGTCATTTTTGTCACCAGAAATTAGTACATGCATATCAAAATAAACATAACACACCTAAACATCTAAACATCGTTTACTGCTGAATATGAACATATCTAAGAAACTAAATCATGCATTTGTAGACACAGGTATTTTTGGTCAACATGACCCTGGATAACCCCCCCCCGGGAAAAAACCAGTTTGGAATATGGATGTATATATGAGGAAAGCAGAAGAAGGATTACAGTAAACACAATATATGAAAGAACCTGATACAATAGAAACTCCAACTGAGTTGATACACAAGCTCGAAATCAACAGATGCGCCCCAGAATGGTGTGCCCCTCATGCAAACTGCCAGAACCACTGAATCTGCTCCAACTGCGAACTGTGAGCTCAGATCTGGAAAACCCTCCACAACAATGAAGCTATGATGAATGGATACTCTATGCAACTGATCTCACTGCAATATGATGGCTAGAAGTCTCTGAACTGTTGATGCACCCCAATCTGGCAATGCGCCCTCCTCAACAACAAAACCTCTCCAGTAAATAAGATAAGGGATAAGAGGCAATCCTTCCTCCATGAAATAAAATGCCCTAGATCAACTCTCCTCACAAAACTAAACTCATATCCATCAAGAAATAACTCCTCTCTCAATGAACACCTCAAGAAATGAAGAATGTGCCCTCCTTCACCCTTTGCGCCCCTCTTTGACTTCCAAAAGGAAACCTAAAACATGAAGGGTTGAGATCATCTCATATCCCATCTAATCAATGGTTGAGATCTCCCCTTTCACATTTAAGTCAAAAACCCACTTTGGGTTTAGTTTCCTAAGTCAACTTTATGTCTCTAATTCACCCCTTTGTGAATTAATAGTCATTTTAGGCCAAAATGACTAAATTTCACTTTATCCAAAGTCAAAGTGAAATTAGACAAAAGTACAAGGTACAAAGTGTAATGTCCTTCCCTCATGTGATAAGGAGGTCATAAGAACATGGGGAACACCTCCCAAGGTACAAAACTCAACACTCCCTCTTACCAAGGAAGGTGTTCCTCACCTAGCCCATCTTGTCTCTAAAATAGATATGCTTGCCCCGTGGCAGGGCCTTGGTGAGAATATATGCTACCTGGTCATATGTAGATATATACTACAACTGAACTGCCCGTCTCTGAACCCAATCACGAATGAAGTGGTATATGATCTCAATATGATTCGACCAGTCATGAAACACTAGATTCTCAGAGAGTTTTATGCAACTCTGATTATCAGAGTGAATGATAGTTGGAGACATCTCCTGACCGAATAAACCAACTTGCATCTTGTGAAGCCAAATGTCCTCGCAAATGGCCTGACTGGCTGCCATATACTCTTCCTTGACCGAACTCAAAGCAACTGACTTCTGCTTCTGGATGAACCAGGAAACAAGTCCTGACCCCAAATTGAAGCAGCACCCTGAGGTGCTTTTCTTGTAAGCAACACATCCTGCCCAGTATGAATCTGTGTAGCCAACCAAACTAACTCCATCTCCCTTGACATAGTCTAGGCCATAGTCCACTATCCCAACAACATATCTCAAGACGTGTTTTGCCCCAACCATGTGAACACTCCTCGGCTCAACCATGTACTGGCTGAGTGTGTTCACGACAAAACATATATCTGGTCTGGTGTTAACCAGATACATAAGTGAACCGATCAACTGCCTGTATACTGTGGCATCCACCAACTGGCTATATGAAGCACTAAGATTCTTCTAGTTGGTGATCATAGGTGTAGACATGGGTCTGTAGTCCTCCATCTAAAATCTACTCAAAATATTTGTTGCATACTTCCACTGCCCGAGAAATATGTGACCCTCCTCCTGCCATACCTCCATACCCAAAAAGTAGTGCATCAATCCGATATCACTCATCTCAAACTCTGATGCAAGTCCCAGCTTGCACTCAGCTATGAGATCCTCGGCTCCAGTAATGAATAAATCATCCACATACAAAATGAGAATGAGCATGTCCTCACCCCTAATGATGAAATATAGGTTCGGATCAGCATCGCTCTTCTCGAAGCCCATCTGAAGAAAATAAGTATCAATCCATGAATACCAAGCTCAGGGAGCTTACTTCAGACCATATAGTGCCTTCCTCATAAGACACATGTGAGTCTCCTTGTCACTCACCTCAAACCCCTATGGCTTCCCTATGTACACCTCCTCCTCAATAAAGCCATTCAGAAATGCGGTTTTCACATCCATCCGATGAATGCGCCAACTCATCTCTGCTACTATGGCAATGATAGTCTTGATAGAAGTGTATCTCGCAATTGGTGCGAAAGTCTCGTCATAATCGACTCCCTCAATCTGTGAGAATCCTCGTGCCACAAAACGGGCCTTGTGTTTCTCCACGCTACCATCTGCAGCAATATTGGTCCTGTACAACCACCTAGAATTCACAACTGAATTCCCCATTGGCCTCGAAACCACATCCCAGACATCATTGTGCACAATGGATTCATACTCCTCAACCATAGCCTCTCTCTTGACCTAATGGTCAACTTCCTGCACAAAATTTTGTGACTCAGTATCCCTGATACTCGTCACTAGTGCCAAATATGCTCCCAATCTGACTAGTTGCCTGCTCTCTCTGATTTGGCTCTTGGGCTCCCCTACATTCTCCCTGGCCTCCTTTAGGGTCTCCTGAAACCATCTAGGTATCCTCTTCCCTGAAGTGGTCAACGGAAAAGTAAGGTCTCTCTTCCCAAGAGTAACTGCCTCTGGACTCGTCTCAACACTCTGAGATCCTAAAGATTGTACTCCCTATGAAGTTTGTGCCCCATTTGATTGAACATGCTCTGACTATGACCCTAAAGTTGTACATGGTGACCCTGTCACCCCTAATGCTGGTGTACCTGACGACTGAGGTTGTGCTCCCTCTGAGACTGCAACTGGCAATTCTGCATCATCCTCAACTCCAACCCTCGACTCAAGAGATCTCGCAAAAGCCCTATCCTCCTCAAATCTAACAT
>SNQJ01S0049103.1:73886-89286 GCA_010110895.2 Picea sitchensis | reverse complement strand
ATGGAGCACCATTGCTTTGTAAGAGTGGCTTCCTTGGATAGTAAAATGTACAGTTGTTTCAAATATGTTATTATTTATGTTAAAATTTCAGCAACTATCGATGGCCATAATAATGACTGCAAACAAACAGAATAAATAACTCCCAATTAGGAATGCATATTCCCATTAATTGCACACTTTTTCAGAGCAACTTAGGTTTGGTTATTGCCTTCATGGGAACCTCGAGAAATGTGAATAGATAGGAAAGTTGTTTGTGTTGATTTCTCAAGTGGCCGAGGCAACCCACACTACTCATTCCTGGCCAATAATGTCTTTTAATAAATGACTCTTCTTATAAATTCTCGATACAATGCTATATACAATCATTTTGATTTAATATATTAGATTTTGGGATAGTAAGAGGGATCAGGTCTCTGGTATTAAGCCCTATGGTTCTACCTGGTATTAAACTATGGTGCTCAGTGGTTTTCATTTGAAATGTTAGGGTTTTCAAGTTTAGGTAAACGTAATGTTTAATTCATTAGGGTTAGGGTTGTCATTGTTTTGACTTTAGGGTTAGGGTTTTGCCAATGCAAATTGTGTTATTTCTTTGTAGAAAGATACAAATGATATGTAAAATGGCTGCCTCAAAATTAAAATAAAAAACTAATCAAAAGTAAAAAAATATATTTGTTTTTATTTTTTAATTTATAAATATAACTTAAACAAAATTAACTATTCATTTGTTTAATAAAATTTGATAAATTTTAAAAAGTTTAAATGTAATAAACTTTAATATTAATATAAATTTGATAATTTTTAACAAATTTAAAAGTTGAATTAATATATTTAAAGATTAATAAACTTAATTACTAGTGTAACACCATTATAAATGGTTGATATATGTTCGATCAACCATTAGTTTTTGGAGGGTGGAAAATGACTCCTATAAGAGTATATTGGTTATCACTTTTTATAATAGGTTTGTGATAGTTATAAAAAATAAGTATATAAAGTTAACAAAATGTTTTTATGCATATGTTTAACTTGAAAAATATTGTTAGTTAATGGTCATAATTTTAATTTTAATATTTTACTTAGTTATTTTTATCTTCCCCACCTCCACACTTCTCACAGGTATATTCCGCACAAAACTAGCACTAAAATGCAATGTTAAAGCCACTATTAGTAATTTTGTATAAATTACTGAACAAACTTGTTACTGCATAAAGGAAGCAAAGAAATGATAAAACTATAAGTCCACATCATATACCATTTTTTACACTGAAAAGTTGCAAGTCTTGTCTATCTTGTTCATACAAATAAGAGAAATTAAAGTAATAGTCAATTCACCTGAAAGCCATTGTAAAAGTTGGAGTACACTCCAATACAAGAGTCTCGAATGAGAGTGTCTTAGTGGAAAATTACATGTTAAGATTTTAAGATTATATTAATAAAAATTATATTTATATGCATAAATATGCAATTTTTTATTGCTTAAGAAATAAATTAATATAAAAAATGTATAATAATTAATAATAACATTAATTAATTAATATATTAATATAAATAAATTAAAATAAATTTATTTTAGACATTAAATAGTTACATAAAACAACTTTCTTTTGTTTATGATTAGTAAACATTAATACCAAATTCTTTTAACTTTTTAAATATTTCAATGCTTTTACATATATACATGTATTAAAAAATAAGTATATGATGATGATGATGATTAACGTCCACTAAGACCGAATTGGTCTATTGGACCTTAAGAGGGTAAGTTATTACTTGTGATTCTTTAGAATTTTGTTTCTATGCTCGGAAAACATTAAGAGAAGTTTTCCAACATCACCATAGTATTGTTGAGTTAAGAGGCTAGGAAGGTTGGTAGTGTGACAAATATTTTGAAAATGAGATCTAATCTGAGTATAGGTTGTACAATCTAAGAGAAAGTTATTTTCATCTTCAACCTTCTTAGTGTCACAAAGGTGACACACTCTTTTATCCCATGGTGTTTTAGGAATTGACCAATGCCCAATTTCACTATGGAGCTCATGAGAATTTGTTCTTATCTTAGCAATATTTATTTTTTTCTTTACACTTTTCAAAACAGATAGATAATTTTGATATTCTAGATTAGGGTTGATTACATCCTTGTAATTCCTTAATTTTATTTTTTCCTCTAACTCTTTATCACACCACATGTTCTCCTTAAATTTTGATTTGATGATATTTGTAATAGTATCTTTATTATGCAAAATGGTGTCTTCCATGATTCCCCAATAGTTTATCCAAGACAGAGAATCCTTATGTCATCCTCACTTGAGTCGATGGTGGTTACAAATCAATTTTGAAGCAATTTTAGGAAGCCTCTTGTCTTCCATGTTGTTTAACTTGTTCTTATACATTAGGTATCTAGTCATAGCCGTGCTTTCAATGGGGGAGAGGCTTGCTTCTAAGAGGAGGATGGGATAGGGCGTATTTCCTTTAATTTTTAGATTATAGGTTATAAAATTCTTTTGTATTTGTTCTATCTTTCTCCAAGATTCATGAGAGATACTACAGCCCCGAACTTCAAATCCATAAAGAATAACAGGTGTAACAAGAGTCTCAAAGAGGGGTTTCTTATTATCCCAAATCCAAAGATCGAATTATTTACAATTGTTTTCAATCCCATAATAATTTTTTCATCCCCTAATAATCCTTTTCTCAATGCTATACGAAAGTATCATAAGTGATCTTATTGGATTTAATAATCACAAACTTAGTGTTATCATTATTAACAGTCGTACCCATATTGGAGCAAGAATACTTGAGGATTCTTAGTTGGTTTTCAAAATCATGGGGACTCCTTGCCATAAGAATGATATCATCGTCATAAAGAAGAAGATTCATGACTATACCAGTGAGAGTAGGGCCGACAGAACCATCTTTTTCTGAGCAATCTTCTAACTTGTCAATGTATATGCCAAAAAGGGTAGGGGACAAGGGACAATCTCATTTGACTCCAATATTGTAGTTACTCTCTTTCGACCAGCCCTCAATGTTTTTAAAATTAGCAATAACATTCTCATACATCCTTATTGTAGCAACCCTCAACTTTAGAGGCACCTTTATCTCTTCCAACCTATTCCAAAGGTTTTTCCTAGGAACCATGTCAAAGGCTTTTCTAAAGTCAACAAAAAAACAAAAAATATTGGTTTTAGTATTGTATAGATCCTCTGCAATGATCCTAAAGGTAACAAGATGGTCCACAATTGAATGATATCTCCTAAACTCAGCCTGGCCTTTAGCTCTTTTTCCGTGACTTTCTAGCCAAAGGCTAATCTTCTTTTCCAAAATAATTCCATAAAGCTTGGATAAAGTCAAGTTAATCATAATGGTCCTATAATTAGAGGGAATGTTTATATCCCCATTTTTAAAAATAGGAACAATGAGGCTTTTCATCCGGGGTTTAGGGAAGCCCTGTTTGACTACTAAATTGAAGAGCTTGTGTATGTGAGGGATAAGGATAGGCCCTCTGATTTTAAAAATTTCATCTTGGTAGCCTTCAATGTCCTTAGCATTCCCATTTGCAGGCTGCTTAACCCCAAACTCTATTTCATCTAAAGAAAAAACTTCATCCTCTGTAGGGACAATAGGAATGGTGTCCATGGCATTAGGGAACTCATAAGGAAATTTAAGGTAGGAATTCCAATCCCTTAAGGGAATCATATTATTTTCTATAGTATTGTGGTTTATGCATATGTTTAACTTAAAAAATATTGTTGATTAATGGTCATAACTTTAATTTTAATATTTTACCTAGCTATTTTTCACATTGTGCAGAGCCTTTTGCTATGAAAATATATAAGCACTCTGCACAGATATATATCTTCCGCACCTGTGCACTCCACATAGGTATATTCTCCACATAGTCAACACTAAAATGTACTCTTAAAGCCAAAACCAAACCAAATTCTTCTTAAAAATGGTTATCATTATTTTGACAAGCGATGTAAATTAGGTGATAAATAAGCCATTTATGACACGTTGATTTGCTAATATTCCACCACTAAATTTCCATACTCACTTGAATTTATTTTAAGTAACAATGATTATTATAAAAATAAGTGTATAAAGTAAACAAAATGATTTTGTGCATATGTTTAAGTTGGTCTATTTTGAACCCTTGTGTGAAGAATTTATATCACTCATCCTCCCACACTTCCACAACTTCAAACTTCCAATAGTTCCATAGCACGACCTCTGACAAGCGATGTAATTGTCATGATAACCAAGTCATCTATGACACATTGATTTGTTAGGTTTCCACCACTAACTCTCCATACTTAGTTTAATTTATTTTAAGTACAACAATGTTTATTATAAAAAATAGATATACAAAGTGAACAAAATGTTTTTACGTATATGTTTAACTTAAAAAATATTCTTGACTAATAGTCACATTTTTAATTTTAATATTTTACTTAACCATTTTTCACATTATGCAGAGCATTTTACTATGAACATATTGTTAGGGACCTAACCCCTCATGTAGGTAGAATAATATATTTCCATGTAATAAAGTTCAATATTAATAAGGCCTAGCAATAAGGAAGAATAAGTCCAATGTAAGAAGACCTAATAGAAGCTTCCGCTTCTAGAAGGATCTTCCTCTATATGGTTCTTTTGATAGACATATTTAGTATAAATAGGAGTTGAGGGTATGAGAACTTTTGTCTTGGATATTATTGTAATAGAGCTCTGTTCTGCTGGAGGTTTCCCCCTCGAAGAGGCAAGTGAACATAGCTCTCAGTAATCAAAGTGTTATTTCTAGTGTTATTTTGTTATCATTTTGGTATTATCGTGGTGTTGTTTTGGTTATATTGTTGTTCATCTGCCATTTCTAGTTATTTATTTATGTTCTGCATACTTTTTATATCTAGAATATTACAAGTGGTATCAGAGCACTTTCCTCAACAAAAAATTGTGGGTTAATTTTTTTCAGGGTAGAGACGTATTCTGGCGTCTTTAAACTACAAAGATCTATCATTACCCGCATAAACCCGCGGTTGGAGATTCATACATGCAGGAAATACAAGTGGTACTTAAGCGCACATCTGTTGGCCACCCTTGTAACCCATGTTGGTACCCCTTCAAGTGGTAGTGCATCAGAAAACACCTGTATACGGATCGACCTATATCTCTTGAAGCCCTCCGTAGATAAACCGATCAACCGCCCGATTGCTATAGTGCCACCAAGAACAACACTAAAGAAGATACTCTCTAGTACCTGGGTAGTCGGGTAGTACGGATAAGGGTACGGTCTAGCCTCCTTTGTTGGTGCCCTGAGATATTGGGCCGAGTACTACTGTTGGATCCCACATGTAGATTAGAGAGCTATAGCGCGGGGCAAACCCTTTTCTGCAAAAGCCTTTAATACAATAACCCTTGGAACAGAAATGAAAACAGAACCGATAAGATCTATTGGGGCGCAACTGTGTCTCCTGCATTTGAGTTGCGAAATTACTACACATTTCTTCCTATTAAGAATTTTTACATTTCATCATTGTCGTATTCTTCATATCGGAGTATAACTCCACAAGAGTAAAAAAAAAACATTAATAATATTTGATACCTATTCCGTTGGTTTTCTCTCTTTTCCCTAATCACAGTCATACCTATAATTTTTCAGCAATGTTTTTCTTTTGTGGACCCAACCTCCTTCCAACACCCTTATTTGGGATTTACCCCATTGGATTCACCTCATCGCCCTAATTGTTGTGATACAATTCACCCATAACCCATTTTCAATGTGGTCCCACCCGCCCATTTTTGTATTCTCTAGTCATCATGGCCCATACCCGTATCCAAGACTTGGAAGATCGCTTTAATACCTTGCACTCTAATTTCACAGAAAACCAACAAGAGGTGCGACAGATCAATGCCAATATTCTCTCCATCAATAAAAAAATGCATTCCTCCATCACGGCTTCAGTCGCTACCTCAATTGAGGAACTCAGACAAGAGGTCAAACACGACATTACTACCCAGCTTGAATCCGTCACTACGACGATCTGCGCTAAGCTGCATATCCCTGCAGATCTTCCCTTATCTGACCCACCTTTGCATACCGAAGGTGAATCTTCCTCTCATTCCCAGAATTTTGATCCCCATCACTTTCAGCATGACCTACACCTTCGCATGTGGATGTGACCAAATTTGATGGATCGAATCCCACTGGATGGGTAACTCAAATGGAACATTATTTCTCTTTGTATGGCATTACGGATGAGTTGGCCAAACTTCGGTATGGTGTTCTCCATCTAAATCAAGAACGTTGGCAATGGTGGAAATCAAGAAAAAATTCCCGCCAAGGGTATGTGGCTTGAACACACTTTGTGGCAGAGATTTATGAATGCTTTGACACTAACACCAACCATTTAGGTCATTTGACAAAGTTGAAACAATCTAGCATAGTGGAAGACTTTATAGTTTCTTTTGAGCGACTGGATTTTCGTATAGAGGGCATGTCTGATGCTTTTTTCTGAGAATGTTTTATTAGTGTCCTCAAGGATGAGATTCATGCTCATGTCCTCATGGCTCGGCCTCAGAGTTGGGTGGATGCTACTAAAAGAGCTAAGGAAGCACAATAGGTTGTCTCTTCTCAAAACCAAAAACCCTCCTTTATTCCTCGCACTAAACCAATAACTCCCACTCATCCTTCTACTCCACTCAAGATACAAAAATTGACCAGGGCTGAAATGGTTGAACACCAACTCAAAGGCCTTTGTTATAATTGTGATGACAAATATTTTCCGGGACACAAGTGTATGGAAACAAATCTTTCTATGGCCATCTCAGAGGATGTTTCAGAAGAGGATGTTGAGGCTCCCCTTGTGTCTGTGTCACCTGAACCCACAGACATAACCCCTCCCTCAGACCCTCCTGAAGTAGAACCGATCATTTCCATAAATGCTCTCATTGGCTTCTATGCTCCCCAAACCCTCAAGCTAATTGGTTACATCAAGCATAGGAAGGTCATAATTCTTGTTGATAGTGGAAGCACCCATAATTTTATTCATCACTGCATTGCCCAAGAAACTAATTTCTATATCCGTGCAATCGATAATTTCCAAATCATGATTGCCAATGGTGGGTCCATGAAATGTGGAGGGTGTTGTGAAAATGTCTGTCTCCAAATTGGTGATTACCATATGAATTCTCATATGTTTTCTATCGACATGGGTGGTTGTGACATTGTGTTGGGTGCGGAATGGCTAAGGACTTTGGGTCCCATTCTCATGGATTTTAAGGACTTAACCATGTAATTCGACCAGGAGGGCCAACAGTATAAGTTCCAAGGCATCACCATTTTTTCCCTGGATATCATTAGTTCCCATCTCATGGAAAAGCTTCTCAAAAAAGGTCATTCTGGCATTATTTCCCAACTCCATGCCATCCAAGCCACTGAGACACCCTCTGTGCCACAGGACCTCCAATCCATCCTCTATAAAAATGCTTTTTTCCACTCCCTAGGGACTCCCTTCTTCCCATGGTGTTCATGATCATTCCATTCCCCTTGTCCCAGGAAGCCTTCCTCCCAATAATTGTCCCTATCATCACCCCTTTTCCAAAAAAAATTAAATTGAGAAAATGGTTCAATAACTACTCAATGCATGTGTTATCTTCCCTTGTACGAGCCCCTACTCTTCTCCTATGGTAATGTTCCTTAAGAAATAAGGTTGTTGGCACATGTGTCCTGACTTTCGCGTCCTCAACAAACTCACCATTAAAGACAAATTTCCCATTCCTATCATTGATGACCTCTTGGATGAATTGAGTGACGCCGAGTTCTTTACTAAACTTGATCTTCGTTCAGGCTACCACTAGATCCATATGAAAGAGGAAAACATTCATAATACTGCCTTTAGAAATCATGAGGGCCACTATGAGTTTTTGGTCATGCCCTTTGGCTTGTGTAATGCTCAATCCACTTTCCAAAGCCTCATGAATCATGTCTTCCATCCTTTCCTCCATCATTTTGTGTTAGTTTTCTTTGATGATATCCTCATCTACAACAAAACCTAGGTAGACCATCTTGCTCATGTGGATCTAGTTCTCCATCTACTCTCTCAACACCAAATTTTCCTCAAACAATCTAAATGTGCTTTTGGCGCCTCGGAAGTAGAGTACTTGGGTCATCTTGTTGGCAAGGACAACGTCAGGGTGGATCCTAAAAAGATTGAAGCTATGCAAGATTGGCCTCACCCAAAGACTCTCAAAAGCTTACGGGGATTTCTGAGTTTAATAGGTTATTATCACAATTTTTTTAAGAATTATGGAAAGATTGCAGCACCTCTCACTTCACTCCTTAAAAAGAATTATTTCACTTGGACTTCAGCAGCTGCTCAGGATTTTCAAACCTTGAAGATGGCCATGTGCACCACTCTAGTCATGGCCCTTTCTGATTTCACAAAGACCTTTTTCCTGGAATGTGATGCTTCCGGGAAAGGAATTGGCATAGTCCTTATGCAAGAGGGTTGGCCTTTGGCCTTTACCAACAAATAACTGTCCGAGAGAAATTTGGGAAAATCAATCTATGAAAAGGACATGTGGGCTCTTCTGCATGTCATGGATCTTTGGTGACCTTATCTATTGGGGAAACTTTTCCAAACTAAGACTAATCATCAAAGCCTCAAGTATTTTTTGGAACAACTCATTTCCTCCCATGAGAAAAAAAAATGGGTGACTAAGATTTTTGGATATGATTATGAGATCATTTACAAAAAAGGCAAAGACAATGTGGTTGTTGATGCACTTTCCAGATTATATGAAGATGAAGGGTCTCATTTTGTTGGCATGTTTTACAGGCAGTGTATGCTTGTCATTGATGGCAAGTACAACAACAATAATGACTTGGGTACAGGAAGGATGTGCCAAGCGGACACCAGAAGTTTTTTGCCAAGACGATGCAGAAATAGCTTAACAAGATGAGAGTATGAAAAGGTATGCTTATTCATTTAATGGAAAACAAGCAGGCAAGGAAGACTAGCAGCGCAATGATGATTGAGTAGCAAGATCGAAGTTTTGGTCAAACTTCATTTCGGAGTTTTTCGACTACCAGGATTTCAGATACTGGGAGTTGGAGATGTCAAGAACTCCCACTACAGGAGTCTCGAAGTCACGAAATGCGAAAATCCGAAAAATGTGCATCACTCAGAATGTTGAATACTGGGATTTCGGTTATTGGGAGATGGAACGACAAGGACCCTTCATCATCAAGAGTCCTAAAATGCCGAAATACGAAAACCTGAAAAGGCGCATCACTCAGAATGTTGAATATCGGGATTTCAATTACCGGGAGATGGAGCGACAAGGACCCTTCGTCATCAGGAGTCCCAAAATGTCCAAATGCGAAAACTTGAAAAGTTGCATCACTCGGAATGTTGAATATCGGGATTTTGGTTACCGGGAGATGGAGCGATAAGGATCCTTTGTCATCAGGAGTCCTGAAGTGCCGAAATTGTGATATACAGTTTTGAACTAGCCAGTGGTCACCGCCTGTGGTCCCGTGGGGGAAGGAGCTAGTATAGACAAGCTCCTTTTTCGGAGTTTCAGAGATTAGGACATGGAGCGTAACAAATCCTTACCCCGGGGATCCCGAAATACCGAAATGCGAATTGGCAAAATAAACGCAAGATCACATGAATTCAATCCAATGGTGCAGGGGATTTTGTGCACGATCAGAGGGATAATGGTTCTCCTCGCAGTCTAACTGCTGGAAACCATTGATGGTCTCTGCTAGAGGATTTGAAGAGACCTCTGTGTGATTGCCAGAGGAGCTGAAGGGTCTCCAAGATTCTTCCAGTGAATGAAGACGATTCTTAGAGGGACTGACAAGTGGATGAGCGTTGAAGTTTGTAACTAAAGAAAAAAGTATAAGCTCGACTATGCCAGAGAAGATGAAGAGTCTCGACTGCCAGAGAGGCTGAGAAATCTCAGCATGACATCCAGTGATGCTGAATGCGTGGGCAAACCACCAGAGAAGCTGAAGGTTACCATGATGATCAAACAGAGCACTCGATATGTGGAAGAGATTAACGCGGTGTGAGCAGGCAGAGGAATTGTGTACATTGCATGCACAAGGTGCACAGAAGCCATAAGGATATGGTACAGAGAAGTGATGAGATGGTTGTTGCTGTTGTGAGTGATGCATGTGTGAAGAAGGAGGTGGAGTGCAGCAACTGAAATGCACATAAGACAAAAGGTGCATTGAAAGAGCAAGGGCGCACATAGTACAAAAGATAGAACAACAGAAATTGCAAGTGATGTGTGTAGGATGACAATGAGACAAATAGAGCAGCGAAATCTTGCAGAACAATGATGAGACTGGTAAGTTGTTGTTGAACGTTATATCACTGTAATAAGTTTCAGTAATTCGTATTCATAAACCAGGGTGGTAGGGAGGTTCTAGGCAGGACTGGTGTCCTCAGAGGCTTAAGTGGGTGCTTGAACATAGGGAGTAGTAGCTTCCTTCTAGTTGGTGCTAGAGAAACCAGGGAGTTGGTGCTTCCTTCTATTTGGTGCTAGAGAAACCAGGGAGTTGGTTCTTCCTTCTAGTGGGTGCTAGAGAAAACAAAGAGTTGGTGCTCTCAGCAAGTTGCAGCTTGCAAAATAGAGGCTATAGCCTCACAATGAGTTGGTGCACATATGTATGATAATGTAAAGAATGTAAATAATACTTATCATATAAAGAAGAAAAGAGGTTTTTACCCTTTATGGGTTTCCTCAGGAAATATATGTTTACCCTTTATGGGTTTCCTCAGAAATATATGTCTCCTCAGGTATCCTCATATATGCGGACTGATGTTGAATGTGCCATTGTTTATTTCCTTTCATTATTGTGATTATCATCGAAAATTTTGTAAAGAATTTTAAAAGAAGCATAATTGTTTACATGCTAACAACTGATTCACCCCTCAATTGTCCAACAATTGGTATCAGAGCCGACCCTTTTTTTTTTTATCTAAGGGTAGATCCAGATCTTAAACATGTCGCCATGAAGGAATTAACCAATATGCACCTCCTGCTCAATGGAACAATCTTTGCCTCTAGAAAGTTAGAATGAGAACCTACATAATGGATTTAGGTGTAGATGTCTCGGATGTGGTAGATGTTGGTTATGTAAAGCCATTTGTTCTAGATAATAAGGATGACAACTAGAATTTAGATTCAATGTGCTAAGGCTATGAATCTCATTCATGGTCTTAAGTAGAATTAAAAGAGCAAGAATCTAGGAACTGCTAAAGAAATGTGGACAAACTCATTAGCGCTTTATGAGGGGTAATGAGAAAGAAAGGACGCCAAGCTCAAACCTGTTGCATATTTTGAAATCAAGATGAAGGAAGATGAAATACTGGAAAACACTTTCCGAAAGAGTAGAGAATAAATGGTAAATGATATGAAAGCACTTGGTGAAACAACTGAGGAACCTTCTTTAGTTTAGAAAATCTTGAGATCTCTCCCAAATAGGTTCCGCTAACCTAAAGGTCTCAAGCATTGAAGAAATTAATGATCTAAAAACCTTTAGAGTTTGATCAACTTCAGAACATTTCGACTACTCTATGAAATGAGAATAGTTAAATATAAAACCCCCCAAGAAGCATCATTTAAAGACAAGAATGAGGATTCTAAGTTCAATGAAATTGAAGAAAAATTTGGTGGAATATGACCCAAGAGGGGATCAAGAAAATACAAAGGTAAACTACCTTCAAAATGCTCAACCATGGTAGAATAGGTCATTTTGCAAATAAATCCCCACAAAGGAAAGGATCGAACATGATGAGGAGGAGAAGCATAAACACAAAAATTCTTTAAAAAGAATAATTTTAAGAAAAAAAGTTCTCAGTGAACAATGAGGATGATCCAGGATGCATGAAGACTATGAATAATTTCATTGAAGATCAACTAAATGACTTCATACTTATGGCAAAAGAGGATTATGATAATGACAACACAAGAAGTGAAATTAGTGAAGAAGAAGTTGTGGTTAACATGGAAGGAGAACCCACTGCACTGAAAGAGATTGACAAACTAAGAATTAAGAATAGAAAGAAAAGACAATTGTTGATACCGTTAGAGAAAGACAGTCAAGAACCCATGAATACCTTGTCTTACTAAAAGTAAAATTAGAAGAGGCAAAGAAATTGAAGACATTCTCAAATGACAGCTTATTAGAAAAGAAGGCAAGATGTGAAGCATTGTAACAAGAAGTAGTGAAAAACTAGGAAAGAGATGGAGAAATTTCGCTCCTATGGCCAATCGTGAATCAGTCAAGTATCAAAGCCTCGCATGATTAGCCACCATTCTAAATCGTAAAAGGAATCCAACGCTGAAAACCGGTTTGGGTTATTAAGAGGATCAAACAAAGGTGTTAGGGAAATGAAGAACCCATCAAGTTTTGTCAAAGTACAACCAATGACAACAACAAACCCGCAGTAAAACAAAAGGAAGACAACTTCCAAAGACGAAAAAGAAAGAGGTGCCAGGACTAAATCTTTAGGACAAAGAAAAATTACCTCCTACCGAAAGATCGCCATCACATGGAAAGCAAATCGAACTTGTTCTAAAAAGACAACCTTTCGTAGGGTACAAAGATTTTTTTCTATGGTTATTGCCTCATCGCTCTAATTTTGGTCACAAAGTTGTAAATTGTTCCTTCCACTTAGACATGAGCAATTAATATTTCGAAGGAATAAATGTCTCACATTAAAGAACATATGAGCTAAGTAAATAACTGGCCTCGTGATTCTAAATTGCCAAATTAAGTCTAGGGACATGCAACCAAGGAGGCCAAGAAATAGTCAAATACCAAGTGGGAAACACTCCAACAATAAGTTTGACCTATTGAATAATGAGATTGAATTATACACCTATCATAACTTTGGACATAACCTATCGATTCATCGGGCTAAGGAATCCATGAACCGTGATTTGAAATCCCCACCGAAATGTCAAGTTTTGGAAGAAGAAGGAGGATAAGTGGATTAGTAAGACCTCAAAGAAAAACGAACCCTCGGTATATAGACAATGAATGCTCCAAACACATTTCAAGGACAAAGGAAAGTTTCTATCTCTAAGTGAAAAGAAAATGTGAAACGTAAACTTTGGAAATGATGCTCCGTGGTACCAAAGGGCAAGGGATGGTGAGCTTAAGTAATGGAAAAGGAAAGCCCAAGATGTCCTACTTAGATGGATGTTTCATAACTGACTGTAAGTCAAATGTGTTACATAGGATGTGAAGTGGTGTTCACGCCCAAGGACTACAAGATAAAAATCAGAACCTTTTAGGACAAGTGGTGGCCAAAGGCATAAGCGCGACGTAAATAATGTATAAGTGTACCGAAGAAAATAGAGAAGAATGTCATCTAAGTAAAAATGATGAAATATGGTTATGGCATAGGAGACTTGGACATTCAAACTCAATTGCAATTAATCAAACTCAAAAATATCGAGGCAATAAAAGATCTCTCGAGAATATCAAAGCCCCAAGATTCAATACCAAACCCCGCCAAGTAGGGAAGCAAAACATGACACAGCTTTAAGTCCAAGAGATTTACTTCAACAAAGAAACCACTCCAACTAGTTCATATGGATTTATGTGGACCATCGAGACAGGAAGGCACAGAGAAAGAAAACTACTTCATGTTGATTATTGATGATTACTCCAGACTTACTTGGGTTTCCTTTCTCAAAGAAAAAGTTGAAGCATTTGAGAAGTTTAAAATATTTAAGGCTTTAACAGAGACTCAAATAGGAAAGAGGTTAAAGGAAGTAAGATCAAACCGAGGAGGAGATTTTATGTCAAGAGACTTCAAGGAATTCTATGATGAGCATGGGATCAAGAGAGAATACACAATCCCAAGAACTCCACAACAAAATGGGGTTGTTGAAAGGCAAAACAGAACAATGCAGGAAATGGCCAGGTCAATATTGAATGAGAAGAACATTGGTCAAACCTACTGGGTAGAAGAAATACACACAACAATCCATGTTCTTAACAAATCTCACCTCAGACCACAAAGTGACAAGACACCTTATGAACTGTGGTTTGGGAGACCTGCTTCAATTAAACACTTCAAAGTCTTTGGGATTAAATGCTACATAAAGAATAATGATGAGAACCTTGGAAAACATGATGACAGGGTTGATGAAGGTATCTTCTTAGGGTATGCTACAAATAGCACAGGATATAGATGCTATAATAAGAGGCTGCACAAAATGGTTGATTGTATTGATGTAAAAGTTGATGAAGGAACCACAGCGAGAGAGGTATACAGTAATGAGTCTTCTACAGAAGACACAACCAAAGCTGAAGATGAATAGGTCCAAGAATCAGAAAACAAAGACTCTAAATTAGATGAAGACTCAAACACTCAGACAGACTCAAATCAGCAGTCAACTACAAATTCCTCCTCCAGAATCATCCTGCAAGTCAAATAATTGGAGAAAAAAACAGAGGAGTACAAACCAGGAGAAAGCTAATAAAAAACACTGAACAATATCATATAGCTTTTATTTCCATGTTGGAACCCAAGAATTTTAATGAAGCCAACAAAGATGACCACTGGGTTAAAGCAATGAATGATGAACTTGATCAGATTGAGAAAAACAATACGTCGGAGATGGTTCATAGACCTGATGGTAAAAATGTCATTGGCTCCAAATGGATCTTTAAGAATAAGTTGAATGAGAAAGGACAAGTTGTCAAGAACAAAGCAAGGTTAATATGTAAAGGATATGCTCATATAGAAGGACTAGATTTTGATGAAACATTTGCACCCGTAGCAAGAATAGAATCTATCATAATGTTTCTTGCCTATGCTTGTCATAAAAGGTTTAAAGTCTATCAAATGGATGTCAAGTCGGATTTTCTAAATGGAGATTTAAGTGAAGAAGTCTATATGGAACAACCAGAGGGTTTCAAATCGTCTGATAACCCTGAGTTAGTATGCAATATGAAGAAAGCTTTATATGGGTTAAAACAAGCCCCTCGAGCTTGGTATCACAGACTAGATATGTATCTCAAAGAAAAAGGGTTCAAGAGAGGAACAATTGACAACAATATGTATATTAAAACAGAGGATAATGCTCTGCTCATCGTACTAGTCTATGTAGATGACATCATCTTTGGATGTAATAAGAATTCATTGGTACATTGGTTTTCTTCTGCCATGGAGTCTGAGTTTGAAATGTCTATGATAGGAGAACTGTCATTTTTTCTTGGTCTACAAATTACTTAGAGGTCCGAAGGGATGTTCATTTATCAAGAAAAATATCTAAGAGAAATGTTGAAAAGGTTTCAAATGGAAGATTCTAAACCTGTGGGTACACCTATGGTAACTGGATGTAAATTAAGAAAGGATGATGATTC
>SNQJ01S0049103.1:42132-73836 GCA_010110895.2 Picea sitchensis | reverse complement strand
GGATGATGATTCACCTGATGTTGATCAAAGCTCATATCGATCAATGATAGGCAACCCGCTGTACATCACAACATCTCACCCAGACATACTGCATGCTATAGGAATGGTAGGAAGATATTAGGCTGCACCTAAACAGAGTCATTTGCAAGCTGTCAAAAGGATATTCAGGTACTTAAAAGAAACAATGACTTTTGGTCTGTGGTATCCCAGAAATCAGAACTTTCAGTTAACTGCTTATTATGATGCAGATTGGGCAAACTGTGTTGATGAAAGAAAAAGTACCAGTGGCAGAGCATTCTTCCTGGGTGACTGTTTAGTAGCATGGCTTAGTAAAAAGCAAGGTTCCATTTCTTTATCAACCAGAGAGGCAGAGTACTTTGCTGCTGCTACCTGTTGCACTTAGGTATTATGGATGATTCAGACACTTGTAGACTTGGAGGTAAAATACACTACATCGATCCCAATTCATTGTGATAACACTAGTGCCATTAGTGTGTCTATGAATCCTGTATTCCACTCCAAGACCAAGCATATTCCCATAAAATATCATTTTCTGAGAGAGAAGGTCACCAATTAGATTGTCCGGGTCCATTACATTTCATCCACAGAACAAATTGCAGACATCTTTACTAAACCCCTAGCCAAGACACCATTTGAATATCTCAGACAGAATCTAGGTGTCATCCTGTCCCACATCTAAGAGAGTCCATCCTATTAGGGGGAGTCTTGTCTTGATTACATATCTGATACCTCCTAAATATACTGCAACAACTCAAGGGGAGCATGTTTTCTTTGACATTGATGTCAAAGGGGGAGAAAAGAACAGGTTCGGGTGCCTTTGTTTCCATCAATGCCAAAGGGGGAGATTGTTGGCATGTTTTATAGGCAGTGTATGCTTGTCATTGATGGTAAGTACAACAAAAATAATGACTTGGGTACAGGAAGGATGTGCCAGGCAGACACCAGAAGTTTTTTGGAAAGACAATGCAGAACTGGCTTGACAAGATGAGAGTATGCGAAGGTATGCTTGTTCATTTGATGGCAAACAAGCAGGCAAGGAAGAACAGTAGTGCAATGATGATCGAATAACAAGATCAAATTTTTAGTCAAACTTCATTTTAGATTTTTTTGACTACTGGGATTTCGGATACCAGGAGTTGGAGATGTCAACAACTCCCACTACAGGAGTCTCAAAGTCGCAAAATATGAAAAACCGAAAAAGGTGCATCACTCAGAATGTTGAATACCGAGATTTCAGTTACCAGGAGATGGAGTGACAAGGACCCTTCATCATCAAGAGTTGCGAAATGCCGAAATACGAAAAACCAACAAGGTGCATCACTCAAAATGTTGAATATCGGGATTTTGGTTACCGGGAGATGGAGCGACAAGGACCCTTCATCATTAGGAATCCCGAAAAGATGAAATGTGAAAACCCAAAAAGGTGCATCAATCGGAATGTTGAATATCGAGATTTCAGTTACCGGGAGATGGAGCAACAAGGATCATTCGTCATCAGGAGTCCCGAAGTGCCGAAAAGGGAAATGCCGAAATTCTAGAAGCAGGCACATCATACTGGGATTTCGATTACCAGGAGATGGAGAAGTCATAGACTCTCATCTTCTTGAGTCTCAAAGTGCTGAAATGAGAAATCCCAAAATAGAGACATCAACAAACCATGTTAGAAAACCACGCCAGCTAAGGACATGTGGCACAATCAGGCAATGACAAGTGTCAAGCTGATTCAACATTTCAGGCACATGTAAGACACGAATCAGAGTGACATGTGGTAGCTATTCGACATGTGTCAATCCATGTGTGACGTAAACAGGTTTACATCACATCGAAACTTTCTATTTCAGAGTTTTACACAGCAAGCAAAAACTCCACCATCACGATGTCTCGAACTCCGAAATGCCGAAAGGGACCATTGTGAGTCTCGAAAAACTCGAAGGGAAAACTCTAAAATCCCATAAACCGTCCATTTCAATGGGTTATGTGAACCATCCGATCACTTCGGAGATTTTGTGATCATGAATTTGATAATTCTGGAGTCACGATGACTCGAAAGGGAAAAATCCCGAAATCACGAAACTCAAAGTCGTGAAATGTCAATTCGCCGAAAAGAGAAACTCAGGAGTATGAACCATTGATCTGAATCCATTTTGGAGTTTCGGATACCATAACTTGGAGATGTCAAGAACACTTCACCACAGAAACGTCGAAATCCCGAAATGCGAAATTGCGATATACAGTTTCAAACTGGCCAGTGGTCACTGCCTGTGGTCCCGTGGGGGAAGGAGCTAGTATAAACAAGCTCCTTTTTTGGAGTTTTGGGGATCAGGACATGGAGTGTAACAAATCCTTACCCCAAAGATCCCAAAATACCGAAATGTGAATTGGTGAAATAAATGCAAGATCACATGAACTCAATCCAATGGTGCAGGGGATTTTGTGCACAATCAGAGGGCTAATGTTGCTCCTCGTAGTCTAACTGTTGGAAACCATTGATGGTCTCTTCTAGAAGATTCAAAGAGACCTCTGTGTGATCGCCATAGGAGCTGAAGGGTCTCCAAGATTCTTCCAGTGAATGAAGACGATTCTTAGAGGGACTGACAAGTGGATGAGCATTGAAGTTTGTAATTGAAGCAAAAAGTATAAGCTCGACTATGTGAGAGAAGACGAAGAGTATCGACTACTAGAGAGGCTGAGAAATCTCAGCATGACATCTAGTGATGTTGAACACATGGGAAAACCGCTAGAGAAGCCGAAGGGTTACCATGATGATGAGACAGAGCACTCGAGATGTGGAAGAGATTAACGTGGTGTGAGTAGGAAGAGGCATTGCATACATTTCATGTACAAGGTGCACAAAATCCATAAGGACATGGTACAGAGAAGTGATGAGGTGGTTATTGCTATTGGGAGTGATGCATGTGTGAAGAAGGAGGTGGAGTGCAGCAGCTGAAATGAACATAAGACAAAAAGTACATTGAAAGAGGAAGGGTGCACATAGTACAAAAGATAGAAGAACAGAAAGTGCAAGTGATGCATGCAGGATGACAGTGAGACAAATAGAGCAGCGAAATCTTGCAGAACAGTGATGAGACTGGTAAGTTGTTGTTGAACATTATATCACTGTAATAAGTTTCAGTAATTCATATTCATAAACAAGGGTGGTAGGGAGGTGCTAAGGAGGACTGGTGTCCTCAGAGGTTCAAGTGGGTGCTTGAACACAAGGAATAGTAGCTTCCTTCTAGTTGGTGCTAGAGAAACCAAGGAGGTGGTGCTTCCTTCTAGTTGGTGCTAGAGAAACAGGTAGTTGGTGCTTCCTTCTAGTGGGTGCTAGAGAAAACAGAGAGTTGGTGCTCTTAGCAAGTTTCAGCTTGCAAAATAGAGGTTGTATCCTCACAATGAGTTGGTGCTCATATGTATGATAATGTAAAGAATGTAAATAATACTTATCATATAAAGAAGAAAAGAGGTTTTTACCCTTTATGGGTTTCCTCAGGAAATATTTGTCTCTGTGTATCTCATATATGTGACTGATGTTGAATGTGCCATTGCTTATTTCCTTGCATTATTGTGATTATCATTGAGTGCCTTGTAAAGAATTTAAAATAAGAATAGTTGTTTAAGCACGGTAACAATTGATTCACCCCCCCCCCTCTCAGTTGTCCAACACTTTTTTCTCTCTCTTTCATTGTACTAGATTGGCTCCAAGTTGTTTGCCAGGAATGGATACACGATCCCAAAAGTTTTCATATGATACAACAATTGCAGTCCAATTCTCCAGTTTCCCCAAGGTACTCTTGGCTCAATGATGAGCTTTGATACAAAGGCCATTTGTATTTAAGTAAACAATCAAAACTTAAATCTGTGGTACTTTCTGAGCTTCATGCTACACCCATAACTGGGCACTATGGTTTTACCAAAACCTATGACCGGGTCAAACGTTCTTTTTTCTGGGAAGGTATGAAACAGGACATTCATAATTTTATGGTTGAATGTGATGTGTATCAATGAAACAAGGGTGAAACGATCAAATCTCCTAGCACACTACAACCGCTTCCTATTCCACCTGCTATTTGGTGGAATATCTCTATGGATTTTATTTTCGGCTTACCTAAATCGAGCAATAAATCAGTGATCATGGTGGTAGTTGATCCTCTTTCCAAGTATGCTAATTTTTTTTCTCTTCAACACCCATTTACAACATCTATTGTGGTTCAAATTTTCATGGATCAGGTCTTCAAGCTTCATGGTATTCCACATTCTATTGTTTTTTATCGTGACCCAACTTTCACCAGCAATTTTTGGCAAGAACTGTTCAAGCTACAAGGCACCCAATTGCATCTCAGCACAAATTATCATCCCTGGACTGATGGTCAAACTGAATTTGTCAACAAATGTTTGGAAACATATTTGAGGTGTTTTTCATTGAAAAGGAAGAATCAATGGGCTCAATGGTTACCACTATATGAATGGTGGTACAACACTTTGTACCATACAACTACGCGCATGACTCCTTTTGAAGTGGTATATGGATAAAATACACCTTCAATCCTCTCATATTTGCTAGGTGTCTCAAAGGTCCAGGCAGTTGACCAAACGATTACAGTTCGAGAAGATATTCTTCGTACCATAAAAGAGAATTTGGTCATGGCCCAGAATTGCATGAAACAACAAGCAGATCAAGGTCGCTCTGAATGTCAATTTGTAGAAGGGGATCAATTGTTTCTTCAACTGCAACCTTACAAGAAAACTTCCCTCAAGGCTGACCATCATCAGAAACTGGCACCCAAAGTTTATGGTCCTTATACCATTCTCAAGCATGTGGGATAGGTGGCCTATCAGTTATCTTTTCCCAGTCATTCTAAGCTCCATCCTGTTTTTCATGTTTCCTGCTTAAAGAAGGTGATTGGAACTAAGTGCCAAACTCAAACCAACCTTCCTAAGTTGGATGAAGAAGGCTCCATTTGGATACAACCACAAGCATTTTTGGACCAGTGTGAGTGTCGACTGCATCAGTGAACCATCAAGGAAGTCCTATTCCAGTGGAAAGATACAACTCCAACAGATGCCACTTGGTAACCAGCTACCATTCTGCAATAATTTCCCCATCTCAAGCCTTGAGGACAAGGTTGTTTTTAAGGGGGAGGACATGTTAGGGACCTAACCCCTCATGTAGGTAGAATAATATATTTTCATGTAATAAAGGTCAATACTAATATGTAATATACCATATATAAAAAGTATGCAGAACATAAATAAAATGCTAGAAATGGTAGAATAACAACAACATAACCAGAACAATCACCACAATAACACTGAAATGATATAAGAATAACAACAAAAATAACACTTTCATTCTGAGAGAAATGTTCACGGGCCTCTTCGAGGGGGAAACCTCTAGTCGAGAAGAGCACTATTACAATAATATCCAAGCTAGGGTTCTCATACCCTCGACTCCTATTTATACTAAATATGTCTATCAAAAGAAGCATCTAGAGGAAGATCCTTCTAGAAGTGAAAGCTTCTATTAGGTATTCTTACATTCAACTTATTCTATTTTATTGCAAGGCCTCATTAATATTGACCTTTATTACATTTGAATATATTGTTCTACCTATGTGCGGGTTAGGACCCTAACATGTCCTCCCCCTTAAAAATAGCCTTGTCCTTAAGGCCTGAGATGTGGAAATTGCTACAGAATGGTAGCTGGTTCCCAAGTGGCATCTGCTGGAGTTGTATCTTTCCACCGGACTAACACTTCTTTGATGGTTCTCTAACGCAAGCGACGCTCACGCTGGTCCAAAATTGCTTGGGGTTGTAGCCAAATGGATCCTTTTGTGGCTAACTTGGGAAGGTTGTTTTGAATTTGGCACTTAGTTCCAATCACCTTCTTTAAGCATGAAACATGAAAAACAATGTTAGCACAAATTCTTGTAATGGGGAGCTTCTCTCTGGATTTGGTCCCTTGGTGTAAAATGTGAGAAAATGGGGCTTAAAAACCCATCAAATACAATTTATCCAAGGCCACAACCATGAGCACGAAGCACAACTCTCAGAAAAATCTCATTTCGGGCTTAAAATGATAGCAGATGGGCGATCAAGTATTCAACGGTGAGGATCCATCGACGGGGCAGACCGACGGTCATCGGGTAAGTTGGATCCATGGAGTTGCATGAGGTTTAGTGCCTGGGCTCATCCCTTATGGCCAAAGTCACGAAATGATCATGGTCGTCTGATCCCGTAGGGATAGGTGGCAGCCAATCATTTGATCTCGGGAGTCAACTTTTCAGGGTTTTCGTTACAAGTGCACCCACAACCTTACACACCAAAATGTGAAGCCCCAGGAGCTTGGCCCATGGTGATAGCCTAGGGATGTATGGAAAGGTGGGGACTAAAGAGTAGGGATGAGGTGCATCATAAATCCCTAGTACAAGAAGTCCTGAAAGGATCAAGACCATTGATTGAATGAAGATCTTAGTCGTCCATACTAGATGACACACGGTGCATATCTGAGCCAAGGTGGCGACTTTCAGGAAAGTCAAGCCCCAAGCACCAAAAAAATGGTGGTCGTTCGATGAAAGGGACTGCAACCATCAAATCTTGGAGGACACGTGCCGGAGGGTCCAGGTCAGAAGGGGCCCCATGTTTAAATATTGATCCAGGTTGTCCATCCAAGAGATACCTAGCGTGTGATTAAGAACTGTCGCGGTTTGGGCACCGAGAAATTTGAAGGTAGGGGGAGTAGAATCCTCGAAAGAAGAAATGCCGAAAGCAAATTTGGTTTGGGTCCATGGTCCTAGCACCTGGTCACATCAAGAGGGGATAAAACGTGGAGGCCAGTTGGATTTATGCACTCATTGGGGGTCGAATGATCATGGTAGTTCAATGAAAGAACAATTGGGTCATTGATCCCTAGGGACAAGTGGCAACATTGATCCTTTCGTCGATCTGGTGTCAGGGATTTTGAAAGTATAGGAATGAGAATTCCCGATAGGAGAAACCTCGAGTTACCTTGGAGATTTAGGCCCATGGTCATGGCCCCTGGGTCATATGTAAGGTAGGGTTGGCGACTTGGGGCCTTCGAGGAAAGATTTTGGCCGTTCGATTCAGGGCAGGATTAGTTGTTGATCCAGATGGGCCATTGTCACTGGGGAAAAGGAAAGGAGGTGCATCGTGAATCCCCAGTGCGAGAATCCTGAAACAATCAGGACCATCGATCAAGGATCGATCTGAGCCGTCCAAGAAATAGACGCATAGTCACAGCCCCAAGATCTTATGGAATGGGGCCAAAGAAGATGAGGGGCATGGGGCCAAGTTTGTTCAATGAGAAATAGATTGTGACTGTCGATTTTGAAGCTAGATCCAACCACTGATATGGATGGTCGTTTCACAGTTTTAGTCACCGAGGATCCTGGAGGCTAGTGTGGTGGGATTTCATGAAAGGAGAAGTGTCGAAAGCACCTTTGAAGATAGGCACAGGGTCCCGACTCGTGGTCACTTGGGGTGATATAAAGGGCTACGCAAAGGGACAAAAAATCTGGTTTTATTCATAGAAGGGGTCGCCACGTTCTCCAGGTGTTGAACCAACTCAGCCTTGATCTGGATCCCTGCAAGAAGTAAATTAAGGTGGGAGGAGGTGCTTGAAACCTTGCCTCAATCCTTAAATGTAAGGCATGGGGATTCTAGTAGACAATCTTCCCATGGTACCCCTATGTGCAAGTCCCCATACAAGATCCATGCCGATCTGAGCCTCCTTGATAGAAGAGCCTGCACACGCTAATTTGGAATTTAATGGCTCAGCTACCCTCCTGCTGACAAGGAGGAGAAGTGCTATGAGTATATATACTCAGTTTTTGTATTTTTGTAGGGGTCGATGGTTGAGTAGAGCTCCCATTTTGTAATATGTTGTCACACCAGAGCTATGCCTAGTTATGATATTGATTTGATACTTTTAGTTAATAGAAGTCATCTTCTTTCCATCTCCGTAAACTTTGTGTTAAGACACTCAAAATTGGAAGATCCAGTCAAGGGTTGTGATGTTGTAGGATGATGTATGGTTGATCACTGCAACATTTGCACCAGTTTTAATTAGTTTTCTTATGTTATCTTTTCCCTCTCACACTAAAATAGCTTGGAATTGGAGGATCCAGTCAAGCTATTACAGTAGCATTGCGATGCTTGGAATTGGAGGATATAGTCAAGTTATCACTGCATTGTTGTAATTATGTCACATAGGCACATTTTCAGTGTCTTGTTGTTTTTTCCCCAAGCTGCTAGAAGGCCTGATGCCCATAGCAGTCTTGTTCATATTTCTCACTAAGTATTCCCTCTGCTCACCTTTTAAACTCAATCCACTGACTAAAGTTAATGTGGCCCTCACTTCCCTGTACATTTCTTGTCTAGTTCAGTGTTGTAACATCATTCTGGTGTTGAGTTTTGTCCATTAACCACCCACAATTTATTCACCCGTGACATTAAAAACTGATGGGTATTGGCCTTACTCCTGCCACATTCTAGGAGTGACTCATGGTTCTAACATTTCTGGCACCGTTGTCAGGGACGAAATTGAAAATTTTCCTTGGGATTGAATTACATTGAGCCGATGTTTCTAAAGGTGCATCCGGCATCAGAGCCCTTGAAGATTCCTACTGTGCACCTAGCGACTCTACTGTGGCGACTCCAATGTTTCCACTTCACTGTTTCTGCTGTGGCTGCTTTAGCACACCTGAAAGCTGACCCAGAGGAGATTTCTTGAGAAGGTTTCAGAAGCTGCTTTCTTAGCTTGATAATTTTCCTAGGAGGACACAACGTTAATATCTGGCCTTTGATGGTGAACAAAGACTAGACACGTTCAAATATGTGCATCATTCACCTGGAAACTCTATGATTCAAAGATCGATCGGTGACTCGACTGGTTCAAAATGGAAAGTAGCCTGGCTCAAAGGTTTTCTCCTTTTGATTTCTCGACTGTTTCTTGTTTTCCCAATGTTTTCCCTACTCCAAATGAATGGAGCGATTATTTTCCCATATTTAGAGAGCATAAAGAGGACAACCCTGCTCGGCATCTCC
This sequence comes from Picea sitchensis, assembly GCA_010110895.2. NCBI lineage: Eukaryota > Viridiplantae > Streptophyta > Pinopsida > Pinales > Pinaceae > Picea > Picea sitchensis. The sequence continues at coordinate 64,752 of SNQJ01S0049103.1, read as the reverse complement.
ATGAGTTTCATGAACTCATGCATCAATTGGGAATACATCATGAGAAGTATTATTGAAAATGTTAATGTTCTCATTGGCAGGAGATGTTCGTGAGTGGTATTTCTCCTTACCCCCTGCCAACATCTCCTCCTTGGCAGAATTTCATGTAGCTTTTAATAGGCACTGTCAAAAATTTTATTCCTCTGATTTTATATGTCATAACTATTGTGAGGAATGTGAGGACAGTGAGCAAGACATGGTTGTGTCTTATGAAGGTTGCAATGATGAGGAAAGTTGTATGGATGAGGACCCTATGGAGGAAGATGAGGTTCTAAGTGACCTGATGGAGATGGTAAAATATCTCTCTGCCCAGCTAGAAAGGTTGGAATATTAATGAAGTGCAACGGATTTTCCAGCTCTTTAAGCAGATGTTCGTAGCATCCCTACTGAAGATGATAATGAAGATTTCATAGCCTTAGAGACCTTTATTTCTGCTCTCGACATGCATGTTGTTCCAATCTTCGATGATTATTCAAATGAGGAGCAACAGAGCCCCACATCGTAGTTTGCTGACCAGAGGAGCAGCCATCCTGTGAATGACAACTACAAATCAAATTATGATCTAGATATGCATTATTTCCAAGAGCATACTATAGAGCCTTATCCTCTCTTCGTTAAAGAAAATTTTCATGGAGAAATTAGGTATCCTGGGCTTGCAGAAACCACTGAGAAAAAATTTGAAGAGAAGATTTTCCCAACAGGTCCTATTTATGATGATTATGAATCTGACCCCTAGGAGAGCCAAGAAGAAGAAACAAAAGAGACAGAAGAGTAGCAGGAGGAGCAGTTTGTTTCCTGCTCAAAAATTATTAATGAGAAGCCACCGTGCGAGATCAGTCAACCTACAACAAACTTTCACCTCCCTGGGCCTACCAAAGATATTCAGCCATGCGTGAGCAGCTGTGTAGCAGAGGAGGTTGGCTGCCACTAATCTTATGGAGTTTTCCACAGGTCCTATGAGCCTGTGAAGGAATACATGGAGTTGTATTTCCTTCACAACTTGGAGCAGCCCTATTTCATCTCAACTTCAGCCAGTGAGGAGGAGTTGAAGAGTGTAACCGTTCTGCTGTCACGATTACACCATATGTTGGTGATCATCAACAAAATGAAGGAGATTCCATTCTAGAAGTTACTTGATTGGCTATGGTGGAAGTTTGCTTTCACCTAGACCCATGTAAAAAATTAAATTAGTTTAGGACTGTACATAAATAATCTCCTTGGAGCATGTCTGTTTAGTTTTGTTTTATTTCACTTATCGGCATGTATTTTCAGCTGGGTGTTTTGAGCTCAAATCCATAGCCCAACAGAAGGTGACTGGAACTACAAAGGAGATCTTAGAGCATTACAGGGACAAATCTATCCCCCATGGAGACTAATGTTAGCACAAATTCTTGTAATGGAGAGTTTCTCTCTGGATTCGGGCCCTTTGTGTAAAATAAGAGAAAATGGTGCTTAAAAACCCATCAAATACAGTTTATCCAAGGCCACATCCATGAGCGTGAAGCAGAAATCTAAAAAAAATCTCATTTCGGGCTTAAAATGATAGCAGACGGGCGATCAAGTATTCAACGGTGAGGATCCATCGATGGGGCAGATTGACGGTCATCGGGTAAGCCAGAGCCACGGAGCTGCACGAGGTTTATCACCTGGGCTCATCCCTTATGGCCAAATTCATGAAATGATCATGGTCATCAAATCCCGTAGGGACAAGTGGCAGTCGATCGTGTGATCCCGGGAGTCGGCTTTTCGGGGTTTTCGTTACAAGCACACCCATAGCCTTATGAACCAAAATGTGAAGCCCTAGGAGCTTGGCCCATGGTCATAGCCCAGGGATGTATGAAAGGTGGGGCCTAAAGAGCAGGGATGAGGTGCATCATAAATCCACGGTGCAAGAAGTCCCGAAAGGATCAGGACTATTGATCGAATGAAGATCTCAGTCATCCATCCTGGACGACACACGATGCATATCTGAGTGAGGGTGGAGCCTTTCGGGAAATTCAAGCCCAAAGTGTCAAAAAATAGTGGTTGTTTGATGAAAGGGATCATGACCATCCAATATTGGAGGACACGCGACGGAGGGTCCAGGCCAGAAGGGGCCCCATGTTTAAATATTGATCCAGGCTGTCCATCCCAAAGATATGTGGCATGCGATTAAGCACCGTCAAGGTTTGGGCACCGGGAAATTTTAAGGCAGGGGGAGTAGAATCCTTGAAAGAAAAATTTTTGAAAGTGCCTTTGGTTTGGGCCCACGGTCCTAGCACTTGGTCACATCAAGCGGGGCTGAAAAGTGGGGGCTGATTGGATTTATGTGCTCGTTGAGGGGCGAGAGATCATGGTCATGAAAGAAGAGCTAGGTCATTGATTCCTGGGGACAGGTGGAAACCTTTGAGCCTTTCATGGATCTGGTGTCGAGGATTTTGAAAGCAGAGGAATGAGAATTCCTGGTAGGAGAAACCCTGAAATTCCTTGGGGGTTTAGGCCCATGATCATGGCCCCTGGGTCATATGTAAGGTAGGGCTGGAGAATTGGGGCCTTCGAGGGAATATCGTGGTCATCGGATTTGGGGTAGGCTTAAACATTGGTCCAGATGGGCCATTGGCACCAGGGAAAAGGAAAGGAGGTGCATCATGAATCCCCAGTGTGAGAATGTCAAAACAATCAGGATCATCGATCAATGATCGATCTGAGCCGTCCAAGCAATAGACGCACGATCACAGCCCCGGGGTCTTATGGAATGGGGCCAAAGTAGATGAGGGGAGTGGGTCCAAGTTTGTTCAATGAAAAATAGATCATGGTTGTCCATTTTGAAGACAAATCCAACCACCGATATGGAGGGTCGTTTCACAGTTTTAGTCACTGAGGATCTTGGAGACTATCATGGTGGGATTTCCCGAAAGGAGAGCTGTCGAAAGTGCCTTTGAAGATAGGCATAGGGTCACGGCCTGTGGTTGCTTGGGGTGATAGAAAGAGCTACACAAAGGGCCAAAATCTCTGGTTTTAGTCACAAAAGTGGTCGTCACGTTCTCGAGGTGCCGAACCAGCTTGGCCTCAATCCCGATCCCTGCAAGAAGTAAATGAAGGTGGGAGGAGGTGGTTGAAACCTCATCTCACTCCTTAAACATAAGGCATGGGGGTTCTGGCAGAAATTCTGTCGATGGTACCCCTATGTGCAGGTCCCCCTACAAGATCCATGTTGATATAAGCCTCCTTGATAGAAGATCCTCCACACGCTAATTTGGAATTTAATTTCTCAGTTACCCTCCTAATGCCAAGGAGGAGAATTTCTCTGAGTATATATACTCATTTTTTTGTATTTTTGTAGGGGTCAATGGTTGGGCAGAGCTCCCATTTTGTAATATGTTGTCACACTAGAGCTATGCCTGGTTATGTAATGGATTTGAGACTTTCAGTTAATAGAAGTCAGCTTCTCTCCATCTCTATAAACTCTGTGTTAAGACACTCAGAATTGGAGGATACAGTCGAGGATTGTGATGTTGTAGGATGATGTATGGTTGATCATTGCAACATTTGCACCAGTTTTAATTAGTTTTCCTATGTTATATTTTCCCTCTCACACTGAAATAGCTTGGAATTGGAGGATCCAGTCAAGTTGTTACAGTAGCATTGCGATGCTTGGAATTGGAGGATCCAGTCGAGTTGTCACTGCGCTGTTGTAACTGTGTCACATAGGCACATTTTTAGTGTCTTGTCATTTCTTCCCCAAGATATTAGAAGGCCTGATTCCCATAGCATTCTTGTTCATTTTTCTCACTAATTCTTCCCTCTGCTCTCCTTTTAAACTCAATCCACTGACTGAAGTTAATGTGGCCCTCACTTCCTTGAACATTTCTTGTCTGGTTCAGTGTTGTAAAATCATTCTGGTGTTGATTTTTGTCCATTGACCACCCACAATTTATTCACCTGTGACATTAAAAATGGATGGGTATCGGGATTACTCCTACCACAATCCAGGAGTGACTCCTGGTGCTAACATTTTTGGCACCGTTTCTGGGAATGAAGTTGAAATTTTTCCCTGGGATTGAATGAAATTGAACCTCTGATTCTAAAGGTGCATCAGGCATCAGAGCCCTTGAAGATTGCTAATGTGCACCTGGAAACTCCACTGTGGAGAATCCAATGTTTCCACTTCACTGTTTCAACTGTGGCTACTTTAGCACACCTAATAGCTGACCCAGAGGAGCTTTCTCGAGAAGGTTTCAGCCGCTTCTTTCTCGGCTCGAGAAGTTTCCTTGGAAGACACAATGTTAAGATCTGGCCTTTGATGGTGAACAAAGACCAGACGCATTCAAAGCTGCACATCATTCACCTGGCAACTCCATGATTCAAGGATCGATCGGTGACTCCACTGGTTCAAAATGGAAAGAATCATGGCTCAAAGGTTTACTCCTTTTGATTTCTCAGTTTTTCCTTGTTTTCCCAATGTTGTCCCTACTCCAAATGAATGGGGTGATTATTTTCCCATATTTAGAGAGTGTAAAGAGGAAAACCCTGCTCGACATCTCCATGAGTTTCATGAACTCATGCACCTAGTGGGGAATACATCATGAAGATGTATTATTGAAAATGTTCATGTTCTCATTGGTAGGAGATGCTTGTGAGTGGTATTTCTCCTTACCCCCTTCCAGCATCTCCTCCTTGGCAGAATTTCATGCAGCTTTTAATAGGCACTGTCAAAAGTTTTATTCCTCCTATTTTATCTATCATAACTGTTGTGAGGAATGTGAGGATAGTGATAAAGACATGGTTGTGTCTTATGAAGGTTTCAATGATGAGGAAAGATGTATGGATGAGGACCCTACTGAGGAATATGAGGTTCTAAGTGACCTGATGGAGATGGTAAAATCTCTCTCTGCCCAGTTAGAAACGTTGGAATCTGAATGAAGTGCAAAGTATTTTCCAGCCCTTGAAGCAGATGTTCTTGGCAGCCTTACTGAAGATGATAATGAAGATTTCATAGCCGTAGAGACCTTGATTTCTACTCCTGACATGCATGTTGTTCCAAGCTTCGATGATTATTCAAATGAGGAGCAGCAGAGCCCCACATCATAGTTTGCTGACCAGAGGAGCAACCACCCTGTGTATGACAACTACGAATCAAATTTTGAGCTGGATATGTAGGATTTCCTAGAGCAGACTGTAGAGACTTATCCTCTGTTCGTTAAAGAAAATTTTCATGGAGAAATCAACTATCCTGGGCCTGCATAAACCACTAAACAATAGTTTGAAGAGAATATTTTCCCCACAAGTCTTGTTTATGACAATTATGAATCTTACCCCTGGGGGAGCTAGGAAGAAGAACCAGAAGAGCTAGAAGCATAGCAGGAGGAGGAGTTTGTTTCCTGCTCAAAACTTGTTAATGAGCAGCCGCCACCTGAGATCAGTCAGCCTACACCGGCCTTTCACCCCCCTGGGCCTACCAGAGATATCCAGCCATGTGTGAGCATTTGTGTAGCAGAGGAGGCTGCGTGTCACCAATCTTCTGGATTTTTCCACTGGTCCTATGAGCCTGTGAAGGAATACATGGAGTTGTTTTTCCTTCACAACTTGGAGCCGCCCTATTTCATCTCAACTTCAGCCTGTGAAAAGGAGTTGAAGAGTGTAACCGTTCTGCTGTCATGGTTACACCATCTGCTGGTGATCATTGACATAATGAAGAAGCTTCCATTCAGGAAGTTACTTGATTGGCTATGGTGGAAGTTTTCTTTCACTTATCCCCATGTAAAAAAATAAATTAGTTTAGGACAGTACATAAATAAGCTCCTTGGAGCATGTGTGTTTAGTTTTGTTTAATTTCACTTATCGACATGTATTTTCAGCAAGGTGTTTTGAGCTCGACTCCATAGCCCGACAGAAGGCGAATGGAACTGCAAAGGAGATCTTAGAGCATCAAAGGGATGAATATATACCCCATGGAGCCTAATGTTAGCACACATTCTTGTAATGGGGAGTTTCTCTCCGGATTCGGGCCCTTGGTGTAAAATGCGAGAAAATGGGGCTTAAAAACCCATCAAATACAATTTATCCAAGGTTGCAGCCATGAGCATGAAGCACAACTTTCAGAAAAATATCGTTTCAGGCTTAAAATGATAGCAGATGGGCGATCAAGTATTCAATGGTGAGGATCCATCAACGGGGTAGATCGACGGTCATCGGGTAAGCCATAGCCACAAAGTTGCATGAGGTTTAGCTCATGGGCTCATCCCTTATGGAGAAATTCATGAAATGATCTTGGTCATCTGATCCCGTAGGGATAGGTGGCAGTCAATCATGTGTTCGTGGGAGTTAGTTTTCGAGGTTTTCGTTACAAGCACACCCACAGTCTTATGCACCAAAATGCGAAGCCCCGGGAGCTTGGCCCATGGTCATAGCCCAGGGATGTATGAAAGGAGGGGCCTAAAGAGCGGGGATGAGGTGAATCATAGATCCCCGGTGCAAGAAGTCCCCAAAGGATCAGGACTATTGATCGACTGAAGATCTCATCCATCCATCCTGGATGACACACGGTGCATATCTGAGCCAAGGTGGGGCATTTTGGGAAGTTCAAGCCCCAAGCACTGAAAAAATGGTGGTCATTTGATGAAAGGGATCACGACCGTCCAATCTTGGAGGACACGCGATGGAGGGTCCAGGCTAGAAGGGGCCCCATGTTTAAATATTTATCTAGAACATCCATCCCAGAGATATGTGGCACGCAATTAAGCACCGTCGCGGTTTGGGCATTGGGAAATTTGAATTCAGGGGGAGTAGAATCCCCTAAAGAAGAAATGATGAAAGTGCCTTTGGTTTGGGCCCACGGTCCTAGCACCTAGTCACGTCAAGTGAGGATGAAAAGTGGGGGCCAATTGGATTTATGCACTCATTGGGGGGTGAGTAATCATGGTCATTCGATGAAAGAAGAGATGGGTGCTTGACCCCTGGGGATAGGTGGCAACCTTTGAGCCTTTCGCGGATCTAGTGTCAGGGATTTTGAAAGCAGAGGAATGAGAATTCCTGATAGGAGAAACCCTGAGATGCCTTGGGGGTTTAGGCCCTTGGTCATGGCCTCTGGGTCATATGAAAGGTAGGGCTAGCGACTTGGGGCCTTCAAGGAAAGATCGTGGCCATTAGATTTGGGGTAGGCTTAGCCATTGATCCAGATGGTCCATTGGCACCAGGGAAAAGTAAAGGAGGTGCATTGTGAATCCCCGGTGCCAAAATCCCGAAACAATCAGGACCGTTGATCAAGGATAGATCCGAGTTGTCCAAGAAATAGATGCATGGTCCTAGCCCAAGGGTCTTATGGAATGGGGCCAAAGTAGATAAGGGGCATGGGACCAAGGTTGTTCAATGACAAATAGATTGTTGCCGTCAATTTTGAAGCCAGTTCCAACCGTCGATATGGAGGGTCATTTCACAGTTTTAGTCACCGAGGATCCTGGAGGCTGGTGTGGTGGGATTTTACAAAATGAGAAGTGTCGAAAGCACCTTTGAAGATAGCCACAGGTTCACGACCCATGGTCTCTTGGGGTGATAGAAAGAGCTACGCAAAGGTCCAAAATATCTGGTTTTAGTCACAGAAGGGGTTGTCGCATTCTCCAGGTGCCATATCGACTTGGCCTTGATCCTGATCCCTGGAAGAAGTAAATGAAGGTGGGAGGAGGTGGTTGAAACCTCACCTCACTCCTTAAACGTAAGGCATGGAGGTTCTGGAAAATAGTCTACCCGTGGTACCTCTATGTGCAGGTCCCCTGCAAGAGCCATGATGATCTGAGCCTCCTTGACAAAAGAGCCTGCACACGTTGTTTTGGAATTTAATGGCTCAGCTACCCTCCTGCTTCCAAGGAGGAGAATTGCTCTGAGTATATATACTCAGTTTTTGTATTTTTGTAGGGGTTTATGGCTGAGCAGAGCTCCCATTTTGTAATATGTTGTCACACTAGAGCTATGCCTAGTTATGTAATTGATTTGATACTTTCAGTTAATAGAAGTCATCTTCTTTCCATCTCTATAAACTTTGTGTTAAGACACTCAGAATTGGAGGATCCAGTTGAGGGTTGTGATGTTGTAGGATGATGTATGGTTGATCACTGCAACATTTGCACCAGTTTTAATCAGTTTTCCTATGTTATATTTTCCTTCTCACACAAAAATAGCTTGGAATTGGAGGATCCATTCAAGTTGTTACAGTAGCATTGCAATGCTTGGAATTGGAGGATCCAGTCGAATTATCACTGCGTTGTTGTAACTGTGTCACATAGGCACATTTTTAGTGTCTCATTGTTTCTTCCCCAAGATCCTGGAAGGCCTAATGCCCATAGCAGTCTTGTTCATTTTTCTCACTAAGTCTTCCCTTTGCTCGCCTTTTAAACTCAATCCACTAACTGAAGTTAATGTGGCCCTCACTTCCTTATACATTTCTTGTCTGGTTCAGTGTTGTAACATCATTCTGGTGTTGAGTTTTGTCCATTTACCACCCCTAATTTATTCACCTGTGACATTAAAAACTGATGGCTATCAGGCTTACTCCTGCCACAATCTAGGATTGACTCCTGGTGCTAACATTTCTGGTGTCGTTGCCATGGACGAAGTTTAAAATTTTCCCTGGGATTGAACAACATTGAGCCTCTAATTTTGAAGCTGCATTAGTTATCAGAGCCCTTGAATATTTCTACTCTGCACCTGACAAATCCACTGTGGCGACTCCAATGTTTCCACTTCACTGTTTCGGCTGTGGCTACTTTAGCACACCTGAAAGCTGACCCAGAGGAGCTTTCTTGAGAAGGTTTCAACATCTTCTTTCTCATCTTGAGCAGTTTCTTGGGAGAACACAACGTTAAGATCTAGCCTTTGATGGAGAACAAAGACCAGACACATTCAAATCTATGCATCATTCACTTGGCGACTCCATGATTCAAGGATCGATCAGTGACTCCACTGGTTTGAAATGGAAAGAATCCTAGCTTGAAGGTTTGCTCCTTTTGATTTCTCTATTGTTCCTGGTTTACCCAATGTTGTCCCTACTCCAAATGAATGCGGCTATTATTTTCCCATATTTAGAGAGCGTAAAGAGGACAACCCTTCTCGGCATCTCCATGAGTTTCATAAACTCATGCATCAGTGATAAATACATCATGAAGATGTATTATTTAAAATGTTCATTTTATCGTTGGAAGGAGATGCTCATGAGTGGTATTTCTCCTTACCCCCTGCCAGCATCTCCTCCTTGGTAGAATTTCATGCAGCTTTTAATAGGCGTTGTCAAAAGTTTATTCCTCTGAGTTTATATGTCTTATGAAGACATGGTTGTGTCTTATGAAGGCTGCAATCATGAGGAAATATGTATGGATGAGGAACCTATGGAGGAAGATGAGGTTCTAAGTGACCTAATAAAGATGGTAAAATCTCTCTCTGCCCAGCTAGAAAGGTTGGAATTTGAATGAAGTGCAGAGGATTTTCCATGCCTTGAAGCAAATGTTCTTGGCATCCCCATTGAAGATGATAATGAATATTTCATAGCCATAGAGGCCTTGATTTTTTCTCCTGACGTGCATGTTGTTCCAATCTTTGATTATTATTCAAACGAGGGGCAGCAGAGCCCCACATCGTATTTTGTTAACCAGAGGAGCATCCACCCTGTGTATGACAGCTACGAATCAAATAATGAGCTGGATATGTAGGATTTCTAGGAGCATACTGTATAGCCTTATCCTCTATTCATTAAAGAAAATTGTCATGGAGAAATCAGTTATCCTGGGCCTACAGAAACCATTGAGCAACAGTTTGAAGAGAAGATTTTCCCCACAGGTCCTGTTTATGACGATTATGAATCTGACCCCTGGGAGAGCCAAGAAGAAGAACCAGAAGAGCCATAAGAGTAGCAAGAGGAGAAGTTTGTTTCCTGCTCAAAACTTGTTAATGAGTAACCATCGCTTGAGATCAGTCAGCCTACACCATCCTTTCACCCCCCTGGGCCTACCAGAGATATTCAGCCTCATGTGAGTAGCTGTGTAGCAGAAGAGGTTACCTGTCACCAATATTCTGGAGTTTTCCACTAGTCCTATTATCCTGTGAACAAATACATGGAGTTTTATTTCCTTCACAACTTGGATCTGCCCTATTTCATCTCAACTTCAACCTGTGAAGAGGAGTTGAAGAGTGTAACTGTTCTGTTGTCACGGTTACACCATCTATTGGTGATCATTGACAGAATGAAGGAGCTTCCATTCAGTAACTTACTTGATTGGCTATGGTGGAAGTTTGCTTTCACCTAGCCCCATGTAAAAAAATAAATTAGTTTAGGATTGTACATAAATAATCTCCTTGGAGCATGTGTCTTTAGTTTAGTTTTATTTCACTTATCGGCATGTATTTTCAGTAGGGTGTTTTGAGATCGACTCCATAGCCCAACAAAAGGCGACTAGAACTGCAAAGGAGATTTTAGAGCATCATAGGGATGAATCTATCCCCCATGGAGCCTAATGTTAGAACAAATTATTGTAATGGGGAGTTTCTTTCTAGATTCGGGCCCTTGGTGTAAAATGTGAGAAAATCAGACTTAAAAACCCATCAAATATAGTTTATCCAAGGCCGCATCCATGAGTGCAAAGCATAACTCTCAGAAAAATCTTGTTTCAGGCTTAAAATGATAGCAGAGAGGCGATCAAGTATTCAACAGTGAGGATCCATTGACGGGGCAGATCGATGGTCATCGGGTAAGAAAGAGCCATAGAGTTGCATAAAGTTTAGCGCCTGAGCTCATCCCTTATGGCCAAAGTCATGAAATTATCAGGGTCGTCCAATCCCATAGGGACAGGTGGCAGTCGATCGTGCGATCCTGGGAGTCAGCTTTTCGAGGTTATCGTTACAAGTGCACCAACAGCCTTACGCACCAAAGTGTGAAGCCCCGGGAGTTTGGCCCATGGTCATAGCCTAGGCACGTATGGAAATGCTGGGCTTAAAGAGTGGGGATGAGGTGCATCATAAATCCCTGGTGCAAGAAGTCCTAAAAGGATCAGGACTATTGATCGACTGAAGATCTCAGTTGTGCATCCTAGATGACACACGACACATATCTGAGCCAGGGTGGGGCCTTTCGGGGAAGTAAATCCCTAAGGCCGAAAAAATGGTGGTCATTCGATGAAAGGGATCATGACCTTCCAATCTTGGAGGACACGTGGTGGAGGGTCCAGGCTAGAAGGGGCCCCATGTTTAAATATTGATCCAGTCCGTCCATCCCAAAGATACCTAGCGTGTGATTAAGCACCGTCACGGTTTTGGCACTGGGAAATTTGAAGGCAGGGGGAGTAGAATCCAGGAAAGAATAAATGTCTAAAGTGCCTTTAGTTTGGGCCCACGGTCCTAGCGCCCGGTCACATCAAGCGGGGATGAAAAGTGGGGGCCAATTAGATTTATTCGCTCATTGGGGGGCGAGCAATCGTGGTCATTCAATGAATGAAGAGTTGGTCTGTTGATCCCTGGGGACAGGTGGCAACCTTTGAGCCTTTCGTGGATCTGGTGTCGGGGATTTTGAAACTAGAGGAATGATAATTCCTGATAGAAGAAACCCCAAGATGACTTGGGGGTTTATGCCCATGTTCATGGCCCCTGGGTCATATGTAAGGTAGGGCTGGCGACTTGGGGCCTTCGAGGAAAGATTTTGGCCGTCGGATTTGGGGTAGGCTCAGCCATTGATCCAGATGGGCCATTGGCACCAGGGAAAAGGAAAGGAGGTGCATCGTGAATCCCCGGTGCAAGAATCTCGAAACAATCAGGACTGTCGATAAAGGATTGATCCAAGCTGTCCAATCAATAGATGCACAGTCACAACCCTAGGGTCTTATGGAATCGGGCCAAAGCAAATGAGGGATGCGGGGCCAATTTTATTCAATGAAAAATAGATCGTGGTCATTGATTTTGAAGCCAGATCCAGCTGTCGATATGGAGGGTCATTTTGTATTTTTAGTCACCGGGGATCCTGGAGGCTAGTGTGGTGGGATTTCCTGAAAGGAGAAGTGTCAAAAGAGCCTTTGAAGATAGGCACAGGGTCACAGCCCATGGTTTCTTGCAGTGATAGAAAGAGTTGCATAAAGGAATAAAATATCTTGTTTTAGTCACAGAAGGGGTCGTCGCGTTCTCTAGGTGCCGAATTGACTCGGCCTCGATCATGATCCCCGCAAGAAGTAAATGAAGGTGGGAGGAGGTGGTTGAAACCTTGCCTCACTCCTTAAACATAAGGCATGGGGATTCTAGCAGACAGTCTGCCCGTGGTACCCCTGTGTGTGGGTCTCCCTGCAAGAGCCATGACAGAATAGCATGCACATGCTAATTTGTAATTTAATGGCTCAACTACCCTCCAGCTGCCAAGGAGGTGAATTGCTCTGAGTGTATATACTCAATTTTTGTATTTTTGTAGGGGTCAATGGTTGAGAAGAGCTCCCATTTTGTAATATGTTGTCACACTAGAGCTATGCCTAGTTATGTAATTGATTTGAGACTTTCAGTTAATATAAGTCAACTTCTTTCCATCTCTGTAAAATCTGTGTTAAGACACTCAGAATTGGAGGATCTAGTCGAGTGTTGTGATGTTGTAGGATGATGTATGGTTGATCACTGCAACATTTTCACTAGTTTTAATCAGTTTCCCTATGTAATATTTTCCCTCTCACACTAAAATATATTGGAATTGGAGGATCCAGTCAATCTGTTACAGTAGCATTACGATGCTTGGAATTGGAGGATGTAGTCGAGTTATCACTGCATTGTTGTAACTATGTCACATAGGCATAATTTCAGTGTCTTGTTGTTTCTTCCCCAAGTTGTTGGAAGGCCTAATGCCCATATCAGTCTTGCTCATTTTTCTCACCAAGTCTTCCTTCTTCTCACCTTTCAAACACAATCCACTGACTGAATTTAATGTATCCCTCACTTCCCTGTACATTTATTTTCTGGTTCAGTGTTGCAACATCATTCTGGTGCTGAGTTTTGTCCATTGACCACCACCAGTTTATTCACCTATGAAATTAAAAACTGATGGGTATTGAGCTTACTCCTGCCGCAATCCAGGAGTGACTCCTGGTGCTAACAAACAGGATGTAGCTTCAAATGACTAGGTAAATCTAACTGATAGGCCACCTGTCCCACACGCTTGAGAACAGTATAAGGAGCATAAAATTTGGGCGCTAGCTTCTGACAATGCTCGGCCTGAAGGGAATTTTGCTTGTAAGGTTGCAGTCAAAAAAACACCTGATCCCCTTCTGCAAGTTGATGTTCAGAGAAACCTTGATCTTCTTTTTGCTTCATGCAATTTTGTGCCATGACCAAATTCTCTTTGAGGGTACGGAGAATAGCCTCTCAAACAGTAAGTGTTTGGTCAACCGCCTGGACCTTCGAGACACCAAGTATGAATTAGAGAACTAAAGGTGGATTTTGTCCATATACCACTTCAAAAGGAGTCATGCGTGTAGCTGTATCGTATGAAGTGTTGTACCACCATTCAACTAGGGGTAACCATTGAGCCCACTGATTTTTCTTTTCCGAGGCAAAACACCTCAAATATTTTCCAAACACTTGTTAACAACTTCTATTTGTCCATCAGTCTGGGGATGATAAGTTGTGCTAAGATGAAAATGGGTGCCTTGTAGCTTGAACAGTTCTTACCAAAAATTGTTAGTGAAAGTTGGGTCGTAATCAGAAACAATAGAATGCGGCATGCCATAGATCTTGAAGACTTGATCCATGAAAAGTTGGGCCACCGTGAATGCTGTAAATGGGTGTTGACGAGTGCAGAAATGAGCATACTTGGAAAGGTGATCAACAACCACCATGATGACCGATTTATTTCTCGATTTGGGTAAGCCTATAATAAAATCCATAGAGATATCCCTCCAAATAGCAGGTGGAATCGGAAGCAGTTGTAGTGTGCTCAGAGATTTGACTATTTCGCCCTTGTTACATTGACACATATCACATTCAGCAAAAAAATTATGAATGTCTTGTTTCATACCATCCCAAAAGAAAGAACGCTTGACCTTGTCATAGGTTTTGGTGAACCCGGAGTGCCCCGCTGTGGGTGTAGCATGAAGCTCAGAAAGTACTGTGGATTTAAGTTTTGATTTTTTACTTAAATACAAACGGCCTTTGTATCAAAGCTCATCATGGAGCCAAGAGTACCCTTGGGAAGCTAGAGCATTGGACTGCAATTGTTGGATAAGATCTGAAATTTTGGGATCTTGTAGCCATTCCTAGCGAATGGCTTGGAGCCAATTTGGTACAATGAAGGACAGAGAAAAAAGGGATCCTTCATCTTCATATTTTTGGGAAAGTGCATCTGCAACCACATTGTCTTTACCTTTCTTGTAAATGATCTCATAATCATATCCAAATAGCTTAGTCACCCATTTTTGTTGCTCTGGGGAGGAAATGTGTTGTTCCAGAAAATACTTGAGGCTTTGATGGTCTGTATTAATTTGGAAGCGTTTCCCCAACATCAGTCTGAAGAATACTGCAGTGATGAAATAATGGTGCAAAAATTTCCAGACTATTTTTTTTTTACACCTATGAAGTTATACTCCGGTCTGAAGAATACTACAGTGATGAAATTCCCAAATGCTTAACCAGGAAGAAATGTGTAGTTATTTGGCAAACCAAACACAATTGCACGACATTAGATCTTGTATGTTTTAATTTGTTTATTCTTATGTCCCCAAGGGTTAGGTATTCAAGGGTTCTAAAGACAAGGGTTTTCCCTGTGCTATAGCTCTCTGATATACATGTGGGGTCCAATAGTAGTACTCGGCCCAATATCTCATGGCACTAACTAAGGAGGCTAGACCGTACCCTTAGTTGTACTACCCGACTACCCGGGTTTTAGAGAGTATCTTCCCGAGTGTTGTTCTTGGTGGCACTATAACAGTCAGGTGATCGATCGGTTTATCTAAGGAGGGCTTAAGTTAATCTAGGCCAATCCATACACATGTGTTGTATGACATGCTACCACTCGAAGGGGTACCAGCAAGGGTTACAAGGGTGGCCAGCAGATGTGTGCTTAAGTACCACTTGTATTTCCTGTTTGTATGAATCCCTCAATTGTGGGTTTATGCGCGTAATGAAAAATATCTATGTATTAAAGACTTTATGTCGAGGAAAGTGCTCTGATACTACTTGTAATATACCAGATATAAAAAGTATGCAGAACAGAAATAAAATGCTAGAAATGGAAAAATAACAACAATATAACTAGAAAAATCACCACAATAACACTGAAATGATATAATAATAACAACATAAATATCACTTTGATTCTGAGAGAAATGTTCACGGGCCTCTTCAAGGGGGAAACCTCCAGTCAAGAAGAGCTCTATCACAATAATATCCAAGCTAGGGTTCTCCTACCCTCGACTCCTATTTATACTAAATATGTCTATCAAAAGAAGCATCTAGAGGAAGTTCCTTCTAGAAGTGGAAGCTTCTATTAGGTCTTCTTACATTTGACTTATTCTATTTTACTGCAAGGCCTTATTAATATTGACCTTTATTACATATGAATATTTTTTTCTACTTATGTGTGGGTTAGGACCCTAACATAATAGGGCCTAGCAATAAGGAAGAATAAGTCGAATGTAAGAAGACCTAATAGAAGCTTCCGCTTCTAGAAGGATCTTCCTCTAGATGGTTCTTTTGATAGACATATTGTTACCGATTATTTTCGTCATCCCTATGACCTTTAATGATGTAAACCTATCTGTTGCCTTTAGAGGGGTCAGTGGCCTGAATTCCTAAAGAAAGAAGAGAGAAGAAATTTTCCTAAGAAAAGAAGTTGCATTCTCCTTTATAAAAACCCTATTAAAGAGGATGTTCACAAGTTGCTATACAGGCAAGGTGTGAGAATGCCTTATTCTCACAGGTTGCACCATATCTGGGTTTTGAGAGGCTCACAGGTTGCTCTATAGGAAGGGTGCGAGAATGCTTACACGTGGTAAAAACGAGCGTTTTCTCGAATCTTCTAGAAGGAGAAACTTCCATGGTGAGGTGGCATCCGAATGGTTTGGATCTTACTTGCTTTCATGATTTAGTGGGATCATCCTAAAATCCTCACCTTATCCTCTTCAACTTATAAAAGGAGAGGAGCTCTCATGGAGAAGGTGGAGCTTTTGAGCTTTGGATCTTGGATTGGGCTATGTTGGATTTGGCTTGGAATTATTAGCTTGGTTAGAGTGGTTTTGAGTTTTGCCTTTGTCAAGATAGATTACGAATATTATCAGATCTGTGCTCTCAAAATTGTTGGAGTCAAAGTGTGTGGGGAACGAAGGACAGTTGGAAGGGACCTTACGACATCAAGGCCATGGTTGTAATCTCTCTTTCACATTTAATATGATACAGTAATATGAGTCTTTCCTATAAAGCTTGTTGTGTTTTATTGTATGATTCCTTGATCACATACATAGGTTTATATTGATTTTATGATATTACTATCACTTTGGTTGGTTGCATTCTTTTGCAACATCATCATTGTATGAGCGTTGGAATGGAGCTAGGATGGCGATGGCGAGAGGAAGTGACATTTAAACAGTATGTCACCCATCCCTCTTTAGTTAGTAAATTCAATATCTAAAACTTAAGGAAAGCATCATGTTCTGGTGTGTTTTGTTCTAGATCCAGGTGGATCTAGGGAGATCAGTTAGTGTCTGCACCTACCAATTTGTCCGATAACAAAATTGGCGACTCCACTGGGGAACAGATTGTTTCCTAGTTAGTCTAGTTTCCCTTCCTTTGATTGCCTGTTTTCTGGTTTTTGAGTCTGTGGGACATCCATCCAGACTCTCTGGATCTAGGGAGATCAGTTAGTGTCCGCACCTACCGATTTGTCTGATAACAAAATCGGCGACTCCACTGGGGAATGGATTGTTTCCTAGTTAGTCTAGTTTCCCTTCCTTTGATTTCTTGTTTTCTGGTTTCTGAGTCTGTGGGACATCCATCTAGAATTTTTGGATCTAGAAGTTCACTTAGATTCCCTGTCCTTTTTCAAAATTTTCTTTGATTATAGACATTCTCGCACTGTACCTCTCTATGGCATGTGAGAACCATTGATGTTCGCACCCTGCTGTTAGATCCAGTGCGAACTTCTCGCACCCTACCAGTGTCTAGCCTGTGAGAATACCTAATTCTTGCACCCTACCAGTGTCTATCCTGTGAGAATACCTAATTATACCACCCTACTAGTGTCTAACCTGCGAGAATACATAATTCTCGCACTGTACTCTACTACTAGACTACGAACTTGTTTGTAAACTTTTTTGGATTGGGTCTTGTCATATTTTGATGTCCAGTTTTTCTTTGATCAACTGGATTGAACTTTTGGAGCCTATATTGATCTGTTTAAAGTCTGCTTGACATTCTTTGAGTTGATTTTATCCATCTTTGCTTTGTTTGGTTTTAAAGGACTAATCTCTTTCTTTGAGTGTCTTTCAATTACAAAGCGTGTGTTTTCTTTAGAATTGTTTAGGGAAAGATCATATTTCTTTTGAATAGTTCGCTTTAAAGGAAAAAATTTAGTTTGGGTTTCTTTGTTTTAAGAAAGTTCATTATTTCTTTTAGTGAAATTTTTGAAACAAAAAGATTTAATTTCTTCCTTTATATTAGATTGGGGGCATCCTTGCATTTGAAGTAGCAGAATTGCATGATTCTTGGCATTTTTTGATCTTAAATTTAAAAAAAAAATCCCCCTCATGGCTGGGGGGGGCCATGAATCATGCATTGGTGTACAATACATTTTTCTCATTTCTTGAGAATATTGATATTGATGAGTTTTAAGATTTTGGGACATTGTGCATCTGGGAATGATAAACGTTTTCTCCTTCTCGTAGCATAGCTTTCATCGAAATGAAAAAATCGCATCTTCAACTCTTTGCATAACTTTCGAGCCGGTCAAAACAACATATTGTCCACACCATTTTCCTTTTGAGTAACAACAGCCATAAAATAAAGCGCTTATAAAAATTGATTAGACATTTTTATCTTTTTTGGTAGAAAACCTACATTAGATTAGTTGTAGGGCTTTGGACTAGGTGTGAAAGATAACTTTCCAAAGTTGCAAACAAACATAGAATCTTGAGTTAGGGAGCAGTTAAATCCACTTATTACATTTTTTCCTGGGAAGCCCTTCTAACACAAGGGTCAATCATGAGGTCGCATTGAGACTAGCAGAGTTACTCACCCTGCTTTGTTGGTCTTGGTGCAGAGATTACGTGTATTATGGGGATTGCTTGAGAGGTATACCCACAATGATGAGTGAAATCCTTTCAAGTTGATTTCGGGCTAGATACCCTGCCCTTGTGCATGGATTGGACTGTCGACTGTTTCCCCAGGCATCACTGTAGTGATTGGTAACCTTAGTGGCCTATCTCTTTAGTGTCTTTACACAAGGTGACTATGGAGGGGCAAGTCTTCATGGTACCTAGAATCGACATTGGCCAAACTCACTCGGGCTTCTTGGAGGGTATACCCACGATTATGTGTGGGATCTTGCACCAAGGTGTAAGTCCGTTAAGTAGGTCATCAACATAACTTTTCCACCCACTCTATCTTAGCCCCTTCTTACTTTGTTCCCGCGACATTGGATTTCATCACCAACTAGTGCATTCATTGTGAGTAGGTTTTGTTTTCTTTCTTGCTTACTAGATTTTTAGCATGTGCTATTTGTTTTCCCTAGAGGACTCTAGATCGGATATTTATTTAATGGCATCAATTCCCAGAATGACCAATGAAGGAACCCCTGCTACAGGGGAACATTTTATTTTTCCTTCTTATGGAAACATTGGTCCTCCTCATATTTCTACTTTGAGCCTTCCAGGTCTCACAATTGGATTACCGGTATGGTTGTTTTCCACTCAGGTAATCCTGAATGCAGTTAGTGATTAAGTCACAAGCACTTCCCCCCACAAGAATCAAACTCATGTTGATCCTTCACCTTCTTCACCAGTAATGTTGCCTTCTTCGCTTGCAAGGTCACCTTCTGTTTCATCTTCTTCATCGAGTGAAAGTTCTGAAGCTAGTAACCCGGTGAATAATAAGAAGAAGAAAATAAATATTAAGAAGAAGAAAGATAAGCGAGGGTCAAAACCTCCAACCACTGTCAAACATGTTGGAAAACAACCAGTTATTGTTAATCATGCTGGGAGTGTTGATGATTTCAAGATCACCCAAACAACTTGTAAGCCCAAGTACCCTTGTAGGCTTTGTAAGGGTATCCATCTTCTTAAGGATTTCCCTGGTCTATCCAAGGTTATAGAAGTATGGTCTACACACCCTGACCAACCCATGTCATCAGCCTCTAAACAACATACTGATAACCTCCCGTCAACTAGTCACGATACCGTTGGGAAGAAGAAAAGTAGAGTCAAGTTCCTGTGCATGTTATGAAAAGGGAGTCATCTCACTTACCTTTTCCCTTGTATGGAAGAAGCCTCTAAATTACTGGAAGACATGATTGTTTCACAACCTCAACTTCCAGCTACTTACCGTAATCTTTCTCTCAACCCTCCAATAGTTGATGGAATGATCACTCCGGTCCCTTCACCGATCAATCTGGTTGATCATGTCGTCAATCTGGTCATGTCCTTAGTTGAAACAATTGACAAAATGGTTGATCCGATACCTTCCTCAGTCAATCCCACTCTCCCCTCAGAGAGTGAAACTAAAACGGTCTATCCGATCCCATCCTCAGTCAATCCCACTCTCCCGTTAGAGAGTGTCACCCAAGTGGTCGATCTGTTTCCATCTGTCAACCCCATTCTCTCCTTGGAGAATGAAACTCAAGTGGTTGATCTAATCTCTCCATCGGTCAATCCTACTCTCCCTCTAGAGATTAAACCCAATACTGCCCATGTTTTTCTTGTTGATACAGACTCTCCCGTGCCGAGGGATATTCTTCCTTCTCCCATAGGACCCCCTCCAAGTAAGGAGGCCATCCATTTTGATTGGGGTGTGATAACTAGACTTCGTCTTCCCTCTCACATTCCTTTCTAGATTACATTATAGGTTTGTGGTTGAGACATTCCTCAGACACTGATAGATGAAGGTGCATCCGTTAGTATTTTGTCCTCTTTTACTTGGAAAGCTTTAGGTTTTCCTCCACTTGCGCCAGTTATGCAGAATCTGTTAGCTTTTAACAGAAGAACTAGTCAACCTTTAGGGACCCTTCCTCAGTTTCCTATAACTTTGGGAGGGAAAACTATCATTATTGATGTCATGGTAGTCCAAGACCCCTTGGATTTTGCTTTACTCCTTGGGCGAGATTATGTTTGTTCCATGAACGCTATTGTGTCTACTCTTTTTCATGTGATATATTTTCCTCATGATGGACGAGTTGTGACTGTTGATCAACTTTCATTCATTGACCCTGACTGGATTGCCTCCCTCAATGGTTCTTATATGCAGACGGTATCACCCCCGCCACATGTCAATTATGTGGCGTTGTCCCCCATGGCTTCAACTTCTGATGACCTAGATCCAGTAGTTGACATGGTAATCTCTTTGATAGGGTTGTTAGAGCCTGATCTCTTTACTCCTGTCACGACCCTCAACATGGTGTCCTTCTAGAGTGTGTTTCTTCCTTCCAGTGAAGACCTCTTGGAAGCCATGACTGAGTTTTGTCCCTTGACATGGTGTCATTCCGGAGCATTATCTTCTTGGAATCCATGATCAAGCAGAGAGACTCCGAGGATAGTTTTTGCGTCTCTGAGGCAACCTCGTTAAACAATGAAATAGAGGTCTTTGAGCATGTTTTTTTGATTTCAAGCTCATTAAAAAATGAAACCACTTCCGAGGATAGCTTTTGCGTCTCAAAGGAAACCTCGTTAAAAAATGAAACATAGGTCTTTGAGCATAGTTTTCTAATTTCAGGCTCGTTAAAAAATGAAACCACTTCCGAGGATACTTTTTTCATCTCTGTGGAAACCTCGTTAAAAAATGAAATAGTGGTTACGAGCATACTTGTTGTTTCTATGTCAAGCTCGTTAAAAAATGAAATAGTTTTCCCCCTCTCTGTTTGAGTCAAGTCCTTCATCTAGTATTTGAAGCTTCATTTCCTCTGCCTTTGTCATTGGATGAAATGAATCTTGGGGGGAATTTGGCTTCGGACTCTGGACTTCATGATGAAGTTAAGCCGCTAGCTTCTTAAGCTGGGGGCTAAGTACCAACCATGAGAATTCGTGGATAATGCATTAGGAACTCCAAGCATAGTTTTCTATGGTTCAAGCTTGTGTAAAAATGAAACCACTTATCTCAAGCATAGTTTCCTCTGGTTCAAGCTTGCGTAAAAAATGAAACCAATTCCAAGCATAGTTTTGTTTTGTTTTAAATCTTGCGTAAAAATGAAAAAAATCCCGAGCTTAGTCTTTGTTCTTTCTCATGCTCGTAAAGACATGAGAATAAGTTACCGATCTTAGTCTTCATTCTTTCTCGTGCTCGTAAATACATGAGAATGTAACCGAGTATACTTTTATCAATTTTTTGGACTCGTAAAGGTTATACAAAAAAGGAACCTCCTGGAGTTCCCTTTAAGCTCTTTTTAGACTCTCTAAACATGAAAAGATTGCCGAGCGACCTTGTTCTCTTCATGCTTGTTAAAGTATCTGAAGGAAACGTTTGTTGAGAGATATTTTATCTCTTTTTCGGCCTCATTAGACTACTTTACAAAAAAGGAACTGAGAGAGTTCTCTTTAAGTGTTTTTTAGACTTTGTAAACATGAAAAACCCCTGAGTTTTCTTTCTTTGGACTCGTTAAATAAACATCGAAAGGCCCAAATGGGACTAAACCACTCATTCTTATGGTTCGTTAAACATACTCCGAGGGACTCATCCGAAGGATGATATTACATTACAAGAATATGTTATCCTCCTCAAACTTGCATAAAAATAAAGAGGTACTTGCCATAAATGGTGGGGAGAAAATTTGGAAAGAAATGTATCTAAACCTGTATTCTATGGAAGAGTCACTTTTGAACATGATGCCCTTTCACTCACCTTGTGTCTAGGTTGGAAAATCCACTTGTCTCCTGATCATACTCCTATAAGATTACAAATTGTTCTGTGATCCCTGTTGTTGAGTCCGTATTTCCAAGACAGTTGTCGTGTCATCAATATGTTCAAAAATGAAGTTCAACCTGAAAAGCCTTCTGCTGCATCGACCATTTCTGCAGTCTTTAATCCTTCTATTGCATCGTCCATCCCTGAGTCATTCCTAAATCACTTGTTACTCTAATCTACATCAAATATTGTTACTTGTTTCATGTCATTGATGTGGGATACATTAAGGCCCTCCTATGACGAGTCTTTTCCTATCGAGTTCAACTTATTATCCAAGAATTAGACTTAGAAACTAATTGGTACCTTGGAACTTGCATGCCTCAATGGCAGGTTTCCTTGCTTTCGACAGTGGGTTTTCATTATTGACCTCTGATCGGAAGGTTCTGTCGAGTGTTCGACCTCATATCATTGATTCACATTCCTTGGATTGTACCAGAGTACCTTGAGGGTCATTGACATTAATGTTGATTTCCCTCGCACTTGTTAACGGTATACACT